>PVKC010007229.1:18433-30000 GCA_004027635.1 Crocidura indochinensis
CCGATAACCTTTTTGCATGAAAGGCAAACGCCTTACCTCCATGCTATCTCCCGGGCCCCGCAAACAATCATTTTCAAGCATGAATCTTATCAAGAGTTAATTGAGAAATGATCTCATTGTTGAGAACCTGGAATCGTGCCTAAAATGAAAAACAACAACATACAAACCTGACTTATTCAAACTATCCAAGGAAATGCAAGGTCAATGTTCACATTAGTGTTTGCGACTTTGTCAGTCATTGTCAGGATGTAATATTCTCTACATTGTAAGGCAAATTTTACGGAATTTAACGTTATCGATAATAATACCATTCTAAAGTTTTTGTCTTATTAGTTGTGTTATTTGTATCCTCCCGACCTATGTGGATACTTGTATGCAGAATATTCTCAATAAAAACTTATTGAAACTAAAATCAGTGTACCATCCTATGTATTTTCGATTTTTAAAATGTAGCTCTCAAGATAAATTTCAATCATAGTTTCAAATCATGAGATTTGGCTCAGTTGAAAGGTTGCCCACTACTGGTCTAGGTCTTAACAGTGGTCGGCAACCTTTTTTTTTTTCAACTGAGCCAAATCTCGCCAAAACCACGATTGAAATTTCTTTTGTTTGTTTGTTTGTTTGTTTGGTTTTTGGGTCACACCCGGCAGTGCTCAGGGGTTACTCCTGGCTCCATGCTCAGAAATTGCTCCTGGCAGACACGGGGGACCATATGGGGCACCGGGATTCAAACCGATGACCTTTTGCATGAAAGGCAAACGCCTTACCTCCATGCTATCTCCCGGGCCCCTGAAATTTCTTTTGAGAGCCACACAGGGCGCGCACTGACAGAGGCTAGGAACAGAGTCCTGACTCCTGGAGCGAATGCCCAGCACACAGAAGAGCCACATTAAAAGTGTAAAGAGCCGACCACTAGGAGATAAGGGTAGGGCATCTTTCAAGGAAGGTAATGACTACGTACATCTAGAAGCCACGTCTAGAAGCAGATATCTCAGAGAATAGTTTTCCAACAGAATCTGCAAAGTATCTAGAACTTACACCGAATCCAAATCCCCCCTGTACTTAAAGCTGTGATTCTCAAATAAAAGCTATATAGACAACAACCTGTGTTAGCACATAGATTGTTAGTGTCTTCCTCCAAGGTGATCACTTGAATAGCAAACAAATTTGTATCTTATCATGTTCCATGAAGAAGCACTGTTGCCGACCTTATATGGTCTGTAAAAGCAACCCTTAGTGGGTATTATTTATCCACTGGGAATCAAGTGGATGCATGAATGGATGAATATGAAATATGAATTATGAAATATGAAATGAAATAAATGAGACCACACAGAATTACATGGTGTGACTGGTGGTGAGGGAGAGTCAGAGAGAGTTTATTTCTTACATGGGCCTATATTTATAGGCTGGGTTCAGAAATGCAGAGGGCGTAGCCAGGGAGAAAAATAAAGGGGATGAACCAATGAGATCAGAGCTAGAATTAGCATATGAAGGGACAGATAGAGAAACCAGATACCTTCAAGGTAGTGGGAAGAGAGAGAGAGATCAGAAGAGAGTTCAGGAGACTTTTGGCGGTTTTTACTGTACTGTATTTTCTTTGAGGAAAAGGCCTGATTTCTTATAATGGTAAAAATAAAGAGTGAGATATCACAGCCACGTTTGGAATTATAGCCAGACAATCCACGCAAAGAGGTCAACTGATTTAGACTACTCAAACCGGGCCTTTTTGGCAAATAATTCCTTTTCAGGAGTGCACTGCACCTAAGATTAAAAAGACACTTCTGGTGTGCACCCTTCCTGAGTGGGGTGTAACTAAGCACTGTTGCTGCAGATACAGAAATCACTCTTTACGGGCCCAGGAGATAGCACGGAGGTAAGGTGTTTGCCTTTCATGCAAAAGGTCATTGGTTCGAATCCTGGTGCCCCATATGGTCCCCCATGCCTGCCAGGAGCAATTTCTGAGTATGGAGCCAGGAGTAACCCCTGAGCACTGCCGGGTGTGACCCAAAAACCAAAAAAAAAAAAGAAAAGAAAAGAAATCACTCTTTAGGAATCATTGGTGCCAGGAGATGAAACAGGATGCTTAGAGAGAGGATTAGTTATTTCTACTCATGTATCTCAACTCATGGAAGGTTAGCCTTGGAAGGATTATATAGCTGATTAAAAGTACAGATATCTTTTTTTTTTTGATGGAAAGAGGGCAAAGGGATTTAAATATCATATGCCACGGCATACATAAACTTTCAGGGGAGCTCAACCCACCAGATATATCCTAAGATTTTCCTGGTGGGGGAACTGAATAACCCCACGGGGTTCCTCAAAAGGCCTGCTATGGGCGCCTTTTACCCTTTCGTTAAAGAATTTCCAAAGAGATGCTTGGCTAATATTACATTTTTGGTCATTACTTGGCTATCTCTCCTTTGTAAAATTTCAGGCAATAATTCGCCTCAATCTAATTCTTTTTAGAAATCCCAGCACCAAATATTATTAATATAATCTGGATAATATTTAACACTAAAATCAAAAGACAATATTTTTCCTCTTACAGTCTAGTTGTCTGGTAATCAAGGGCATAGCCAGAATGCCAATCCTGAACTATTGGCCCTTTTCAGAAAATGGTAACTCACCTTCCTTGACCTCTGAAACAATAGAGCTCACCTTGGTGGAAATTATGTTCCTAGATTTTTTTCTACTTCTTAGTTTCCTTTGTTTTTCATTTGAGGTTGGTTGTTAAAAGCTACCCTGAGTGTGACCTTTTCTTTTGAAACTCAGAATTATTTTTGCTTTGTCATTATAAACATCCTTCTCTGCACCTATGATTGCCTGACCCCTATAAAACCCCCTGTTAGGAAAATAAGCCTGTTGCACTCCTGCCAGAAGACATGTTGACCCAACATAACCTGTGTGTAGTTTCATTATTTCATATTTCATATTTTAGTGCCCGTGCGACCTACTCTCCCTAAAGTGGATTCACCAAAATCACTGATGGCAATAGGAAAGAAGCAGGCTACAGCAATCATGGGTGCAGCTTATGGATGTGAATATAATAGTAGGCTGTAAACATTTTTTACACAGTTGCATAAATCTAGGAGAACATAAATAAGTATGTGTGTGTGTGGTGTAAGGTATGAGGTACTCCTTCCCACAATGCTCTAAACTTTATATTGAAATGTTAATATCACCTGGATGGTCAGACTGTCCACACCTGGGATGAGCATGGGTATCTTTTTTATTATTTTAATAATAATTTTCATTTTGACCAAAGTGCATTATATATCTTCCACAGTAATATTTTAGGTACATATTGACATTGAATCAGGCAGTTCCCACCACCAAAGTTGTCCTTCCTCCACCCCAGTTCCCAGCAAGCATCCCATATCCCTCTCTCTTACCCCCTGGGATGCTAGTATAAGTGATTTCCTCTGTGTCTTACTTGTTGTAGATTGCGTATCGATTCTTTTGCCGTTAGCTTTGGGTTTGGTGTTTAAGTTTGATCATTTTTTTTTGTTTGTTTTTGTTTTTTTTGGGGTCACACCCGGCAGTGCTCAGGGTTTACTCCTGGCTCCATGCTCAGAAATTGCTCCTGGCAGGCACAGGGGACCATATGGGGCACCGGGATTCGAACCGATGACCTTTTGCATGAAAGGCAAACGCCTTACCTCCATGCTATCTCCCGGGCCCCTGATCATTTTTATTACTACTTAGTGATCATACAACTGTTTGTTCTTGGTACCCTCCATTATTTCCCCCTCGATTTGAGAGGGATACAAGAGAGTATTCAAAGATTATTTTTAGAATTGTAATATCAGGCTATAAAGAATGCAATAGCATTTATAACTGAAGTATAAAAAAGTAGGTTAGAAAAAACAGTCCTAGGGTTAGAGAGATAGTACAGTAGGAAGGGTAGCCTTTCATGTTGCTGACCCAGTTTCAATCCCTGACATCCTGTACTGACATCAAGCACAGTTAGTATTGATCCCTGAGAACAAAACCAAGAGTAAGCCCTGTGCTCTGCTGGGTGTGACCCCAAAAGCAAAAATGTCAACAAGTTCTGTTAGAACGCTGAGCATAAAATTTTTTGTGTCTAATTATTTCTTGTAAAACCAAGATAGGACTACACTGCTCTGTCACAGCTCTTTGGGTCCATTTCTCCTACAAATGCAAAATATTAGACATTCACACTGAAAGGTAACTTTAGAAATGAATATTGTCCTTGAGACAGAGTCCTTTAGTTTTCTTGGCACTTGTCATGGCAAGATGATTAATGGAAAGAATTGTTCCTGACCCACTTTAAGGGCCTTTTATTCTAGCCCTTATAAGCCTCGGAAATCTGGATGGCTGACTGAAATATATTTAAGCTGCAATCTTTCCGCAATTATTTCTTTTAATTTAAAAATGTAAACAAACAAAAAGCCCTAGGACCGAATCATATCTTTAGAGATTATGCTGTTTTTAAAATATAACATAGGAACTGGGAGATAGCACAGCACTGAGGTTTATTCTGAGCGCCATATTGTCTCCCAAGCATCACTCAGCTCAGGCTCTTAAGCACCCAGATAACCTTTGGGTATGACCCTAAATGCCTTCAGCACAACGGGGATTTCATGTCATCCTGGGAAAATGAAATCTGAGCAACTTTGCATCCACCAGTTCAGCTGACCAAGAATTATTGCTAGGACTCTGGAGTCTCCTCAGGAGTGCGAAGCCTCTCGAAAGCATCTTAAGGATGATGGAGTGGTGGTGGTGGTGGTGGTGGTGGTGGTGGTGCTGCTGCTGCTCACTTTGTGGATCATACAGTAATGAGTTATAGATACCATTATAGATTCATATATGCCACTAGTTATAGAGTTATACAGAGAGAATTTTTTATATACTATGATGCAAGAAAGCAGTCATTGGTCATATATAAGTTCATAAATATGATTGTACTCCAGTTCAACTTTATTTACAGACACTTTAACCTGAATTTTATATTTCAATGTGCAAATATGATTTCCCTTACATGTTTTTCCAATTACTTAGGAAGTTAATGTTACTTTTAGTACATGGTTATACAGAATTAAGTAGCAAATTTTATATAAGCTAAAGATCACAAATCTAGAACTATAGTTAGTAAAGTACTTGTTGCCCTGAATGCTGCCCATAGAGGTTCAGATCCCATGCTACCAGTCCTTGAACTATTACCAAGGGTAATTTATGAGTATAAGATGAGAAAGAACTCCTGAGGTGTGGCTTAACCACCACCACCAAATAAATAAAATTCTTATTTAGATTTTATTAGGCTTTAAAATTCTTTTGATTGATATTCTTGTCAAGTATCTAGTGTTAGGAATTTGTTGAAATGATCAAGTTCAGATTTCATTTTGCTTCATTTTGGTTTTTAGGGTATGAGTGCCACATCTGTCTGTACTCTAGGTTTACTTCTGGGCCTTGGATGTGTAAAGGTTTAGTCTAGATAGATTAAGGTAGTCATTTGGCCAAAGAAAGTTGTTATTAAGATAAAAGCAAATGCAAAGGGTTCAGGGGACAAGTGGTCTCAGATGCATTGGATAGAAAAAAATGGCCATATCTAAATACCCAAGCCAAAGTCAAAGACAGTAGAATCAAGAGACCCAAACTACAACAGGCTAAACACGAAATGAATCTGTTACTCTAGCAATCCAATGTGCTAAGGATGGAGGTATGCAATGCATGCTGGGAACCATGGTGGAGGAAGGTCAACCTGGTGGTGGAAATGCCCCTAATTCATTGTCACTATGCACCTGAAATACAACTGTGGAAGACTTGTAATACACAATAGTCTCTATAAAAAAATTAAAATAAAAGAAAGTTTTTCTTATCCTACTTATGATTACTTGGTTTTTATTTTAAGGTTGGGTCATTCTTGTATTGATCAGGTGTAACTTTTAGTTTGTGTTCTGTAATTATTCCTAGTGGGGTTTGCAAGAGCATAAGGAATGCCTAGGATCAAATGAATTTTGGCTGCATGAGAGGCAGGCACTCTTCCTACTAGCTATACTATCTCCCATTTTCTGATTACTGATTCTAAGCAATAAATATAGTCTGTGGAAGACAGTTGTGACTTTGATTCTAAGAGTCTTTACCCCATGAATTTTCTATCTTATTTCTATCTCTTTTCTTAATTCTCATGAAATCCCTATTTCAGGCCATTTCACCTGAGGCCAATCTTTAAAACCATAAAACAAGAACAAAAACAAAACAAAAATAGGGAGAGAATTTCACATATTATACATGTTATAAGAAATTAGTGCTAACAAAAATACAATACAAAAACCCCTACCTTACACCTATATTCATCGCAGCACTTTTTACCATAGCAAAACTCTGGAAACAACCAAGATGCCCTTCAACAGATGAATGGCTAAAGAAACTGTGGTACACATACACAATGGAATATTATGCAGCTGTCAGAAGAGATGAAGTCATGAAATGTTCCTATACATAGATGTACATGAAATCTATTGTGCTGAGTGAAATAAGTCAGAGAGAGAGAGAGAGATGCAGAATAGTCTCACTCATCTATGGGTTTTAAGAAAAATGAAAGACATTCTTACAATAATAATTTTCAGAGAGAGAAGAGAGGAGTTCTGCAAATTACAGTTCACCTCATGAAGCTCACCACAAAGAGTGATGATTTTAGTTAGAGAAATAACTACATTGTGAACTATCCTAACAATGAGAATGTATGAGGGAAATAGAAAGACTGTCTAGAATACAGGCAGGGGTGGGTGGGTAGGAGGGAGATCAGGGACACTGGTGTTGGGAATGTTGCACTGGTGAAGGGGGGTGTTCTTTACATGACTGAAACCCAATCACAATCATGTTTGTAATCAAGGTTTTTTAATAAATAAAAAAGTAGAAATTAGTGTTTAAAATATATAATAAATCCCTACAACTCAACAACATAAAAATAATAACTCAATTTTAAGTGTATAATAAATTCCTACATATCAGCAAAGTAAAAGAATAATTTAATTTTAAATTGGACAATCTTTGAATAAACACTTCTCAAAAAATACAGATAGCCAATGAGCACATGAAGAAATGTTTAGTATTTATTATGGAAATATGCAATAATATTGCAGAGATTCCATCATACACATGAGAGAATGGCTATAATTAAAAAAGATAGGACCAGAGAGATAGCACAGTGGTAGAGTGTTTGCCTTGCACGCAGCCATCCAGGATGGCTTGTGGTTCAAATCCTTGCATTCCATATGATTCCCCTTGCCTGGAAGGAGCGATTTCTGATTGCAGAGCCAGGAGTCAGCCATGAGCATCAGATGTGATCCCAAAACAGCAACAAGACCACCACCACCAACAACAACAACAAAAAGATAAAGAGACACTTTTGTTTTTCTCAGATTTTGACTATTGTGAATAGTGCTGCAATGATTTAAGAGTGGATATGTCTTTCTGAACAGGGTTTGGGGACCGTGATGTAAATGGCAAGAAGTACAACTGCTGGATTATATGGTAGATCAATTCCTAGTTTTGGGAGGTGTCCATATTATTTTCCAAAAAGGCCTGACCAATCAAGATTAAGACCAGCAGTGGAAGATTCTTTTTCCCCACATTTCTCTCAATGTCAGGGCTTTAGTTTCTGTCTGTAAAGAATATCTAACGAATATCATTAAACATTTTATTGAAATAAACTTTAACCCAGAATAGCATGTTTCTTGAATACATTTTATTTGGAAACATAAAATCACATCTTCATACAATATGAAATAATAGTTTAAATATTTATTAAATTGGACTATTAGTTAAGCTTTATTGGGAATAATTCTTGATTCAGAAGGTAATGCATTTCATCATGAATGCTATTTTAAAGTGATCCACATGAAATACAATGTCTGTATTCACATCACATGCTCATTGCATTCAAAGTTTGAAATAATTCCACAGCATACCTATGAAAAAGTGATTTGATAGACTTCCTACAGATGGAAGACTTGAATTCAGCAAGATTAAATAAGCAGCAAGCCTAATATCTATAGCTGGGAACTATCAGAGTTAAGATTTAAAGCCATAAACTGGAGCAATAAATGGGTAGGGTTTTAACTTTACATGCAGCCAACCTTAGGTTCTACCCTTGACACTCATATGGCCCCAGGAAACCCATTCCCCCTCAAAAAAAATTTAAAATCCAGGTCAATGTGAGCTAACTTGCAAGTGTTCTTTGTCACATTAGCTCCTTGTAGGAATCTATTGTTAAGTCTACACATTTCTACTTTGTTTTACACCGGCACTTAACTTGACTGCAAAATGTATTAGGGTCATATGTCCAATTTATTTACTGTCGAGTTTCCTAGTAGCTGTTGTCTTTTCTTCTCTCTCTCTTTTTTTTTTTTTTTTTGATTTTTGGGTCACACCCAGCAGTGCTCAGGGGTTACTCCTGGCTCCATGCTCAGAAATTGCTCCTGGCAGGTACAGGGGACCATATGAGGCACCGGGATTCGAACCGATGACCTTTTGCATGAAAGGCAAATGCCTTACTTCCACGCTATCTCCCGGGCCCTGCTGCTGTCTTTTTTAATGGGATTTTTATGCTCTTTTCTTGGGTGTTTCATTTCCCATGCCTGTCAGATTCATTCTCTAATATACTCTTAAGTTGTTCAATCATTTTCTGTTGCTAACTTGTCTGAAAAAGTTAGAAGGCAGAAATAAAAGAACATATACTGAACAATTCCATACTACAAAGCTTCCCACAATAGTGAGAGAGTGCAGTTAGGGTAGCTAGGAGCACTATGATAATAATAGCTGGAAAATATCACTCTAGATAGGAACTGGATGCTGTAAGGAGATAAAGTGATAGGCATGAAAACCCTCATTAACAGTAAGCAAATAACAGTGTCTAAAATGGGGGTGGGGGATGAAAGGAAGTAAGAGAGAGAAAGTGAGAGAGACAGTTCTGCCCAAAAGGCAGGCAGGGGGAGGGAAACTGAGGACATTGCTGGTGGGAAATGTGCACAGGAAAAGGATATTGTACTCTGAATTACTGAAACTCAATTATGGAAACTGTGAAAAATAAAAACAAATTGTATTATGAACAACTTTATAAAGTAATTAATAAAAATAGGAACTAGTATCCAATTACTAGAGTTGTGTAGGAAGGTTATTCCCAGAGATGCCTCAGGCACATCAATGGATCTTAGGGCCTCACACAACCAGGCATATGCTCAAATACCTTAGCTCCAACTCCATTAGCTTTAAAGCCTCCCTACTAGGTTTGAAATCTAAATTACAAAATAACATAAGTAATGGTTTTGACTCTGGACACTTGTGAACTTCTGTAGCATATAATTGGGACAGGAAATAGTCATTAAAATAATAATAGGTTTGTTGGTTTGGGGACCATAATTGAATGTGCTTTGGTGTCACTTCCTACAGTGTTATGGTTGCCATATGGTATGGCATAGTGCCACACATATACCACATATAAAACATACACTCAGTCCATTGACAGCTATCTACAACCAAATATACATTAAGTAGCCCTTTTTGTGCGCAATGTGTAGATTTACATTTTTCTAGTCACATAGAGCTATTGTATTTTTTCTCTCTTTTTTTGTTTTTGGGTCACACCCTGCAGTGCTCAGGGATTACTCATGACTCTGCACTCAGAAATCGCCCCTCACAGGCTCATGACCATATGTGATGCTGGCCATCCTGGATTGACTGCTTGCAAGGCAAATGTCCTGCCACTGTGCTACCTCTCAGGCCCCTCTATTTTCCTATCTTTGGGGTTTTGTAGAAAAGATCATGCTATTTGTTTTAGATTGAGGTTCTTAAAATAGCATGTTGAGGGGCCGGGCGGTGGTGCTGGACTTAAGGTGCCTGCGCTAACCTAGGACGGACCACGGTTCGATCCCCCGGTTCCCCATATGGTCCCCCGTGCCTGCCAGGAGCGACTTCTGAGCGAATAGCCAGGAGTAATCCTTGAGCATCACCGGGTGTGGCCCCCCCCCCCCAAAAAATAGCATGTTGAACTCTACAAGCATCAACACTGTATTATGAACTAGATAAATTGTCTGAAACATGCAAAATTATATTGAATAAAAATTTGGCATTGAAATAGCATTTATTTATTGATAAATCGTTAAGAGCAAACTACCTCCCTATTTTGCAATTTTCAGTTTTAATTATCTAATTATGTTTTTGTTGTTGTTCTCTTTCCTTCATTATATACTTGTTGCATTGACAAGATGGCTGTGGTGCTCATATTCTCAATCATGGCATTGAAATACTTTTTTGTAGCAATTATAAATATTTCAGGTCCCAGTCTTTACCTTGGTCCTTGCACACTTTAGTTGTGCTTGCCAGAGTTCACATACTTTAAGTTGTGTTCACACACCTGACTTTGGTGCATCAGAGAATATGCAGCTGCTCTGATGTTCAGAATTCCTTTATTGATGGCAATTTTGGAGAATGCTTTTTTTAGGATTGATACATCTTTATGTGATATGTATTATGTGTAAACAGAAAGTAGTGATATATTCAGATTATGTCAATGAGTAGGAAGGTGGGGGCCAAATAGATATTTCCAGATCCTGGAAATATGAGCATTTTTAACATAGATAAAAATTAGCATTTATGTACAGAAGTTCAGTGTGGGCCCACAGAGATAGCACAGTGGCGTTTGCCTTGCAAGCAGCTGATCCAGGACCAAAGGTGGTTGGTTCGAATCCCAGTGTCCCAGATGGTCACCAGTGCCTGCCAGGAACTATTTCTGAGCAGACAGCCCCGAAACGAAAACAAAAAACAAACAAAAACAAATAAAAAAGAAGTTGGGTATGTATGTTAATAATTTGCTTAATTTTGAAAATCTAAGAGTAAGAGTGATAACATAAGGAACATAAGTCAAAGTTATGTCTTTGAAAATTATATGTAGAATTTAAAGGTATGTAATCAAATGAGACAGCTAAGGAGTAAACAAAAGATTCTTTGAGGAGATAAATGACAAAAGACTTATTTTTGTATAATTATTCAAGAAGTTCACTGCAACAAGTAATTTTATTATTATTTCTACTTGGGTTTAATCTGGCCTGTGCTTAGGGAGCATATGTGGTGTTAAGGAATATACCAGGGTTGACGTGAGCAAGACAAGTGCCACATCTCTTGTGGTTTCTCTATCTCTGAATCTCATTGCTATATTTTAAACCTAGTTGTAAACATCTGGCACACATCTCAAAAGAACAAAAACAATGCTGGTGGGGATGTGGAAGAAAGAAACTCTCATTCACTGCTGGGGGGAATGCTGTTTAGTTCAGCCTTTATGGGAATCAATATGAACATTCTTCAAAAAACTGGAAATTGAGCTCCCATACGATCCAACGGCACTTCCTAGGGATATACCTTAGGAACACAAAACCACAATACAAAAATGCTCTCTGCACACCTATGTTCATAGCAGTGCTATTTACAATAGCCAGAGTCTGGAAACAACCCAGATGCCCAACAACAGATGAATGGCTAAAGAAACTGGACATGGAAACAATTATGCTGAGTGAAATGAGTCAGAAGGAGAGAGATAGAAACAA
>PVKC010007230.1:0-29829 GCA_004027635.1 Crocidura indochinensis
TTTTTTTTCAATGTGGCAAAAACATAATGTGCAATTCTGGTCCCATCACCTTTTTCAAATTATAAATGAAGACTGGCACTAAATTTTCCTACTTTGTTGAAACTGCACACAGTTCCTGTTCATTTTCCCAGTTATGAATCTTACATTTGAATCTGCTTGTATTTACTGCAAACATGTCCTCTCTAGTTGTCTCCTGGCCTTGGAGATACTTTACCATTTTCTTTCTCTTATCTATTGTGTAAAGACCCAGTTCCTTACCATTGCCATCAGCTTGCCTTTCTAGCCTCATATCTGATCCTTACTCACCCACTACATTTTGGATACCTCGATCTTTCAGAGTCTCTAGAAATATTTGCTGTGTCTCTCTGACCTTTTTTCTCTTGATTGGGAGTTTTTATTCACATCTTAAGAAATGCCTCAAATATCATCACCAACATGAGGTCCTTGTAAACTCTTTGGTTGTTCTCTCCTCTTTGATTCCCTAGCATTCTGTCTTTATGCTGCATAATAATTATGTTTTAACATTTCTGTCTCCTCAGCTATTTCAGCTTATGTCAAAAGCCTGGACTACTATTGTTCCTTTTTGTCATCCTGCCCCTTGATGCAAAATTTGGAGACTAGCAAAGGCTCAATCAATGTTTACTAAATTAATGAATGTTTTATTAGTCTACACTTATTGGCTCTCTCAGTACACATTAAATAGTATCATCTTTCTTATGTCTCAGTGTAATGTTTCACTGAATCTTTCCGTAATGAATTTCATGAGAAATATGGAATATAGCACACTAGTCTTGTTCACTTGGGAGTTTAATTCCTATTTATCCATTTATTGTACTACTAGAAATAATGACTGTAACTATAATGGCAAATCTCTAAGATTTCTGCTTAAGGAAATCATTATTGTGGAAAAGTTTTGCAAAGCCTGTCTCACTCAGGCTCTGCTCCTTGTGTGTATGCAGTTAATTCTCTACTGTGTCATGTTTAGCTTTCAGTTCTGGAAAAAAACTTGTTATCTGCCTCTTTTGTGCAGATTTATCCAACAGGCTCCTCTTCCTTTCATTAAACTCCCCCAGTAAAGCCATATTCCTTCTGTTTTCCATTGTGAATTTCCTTTTACTGGAGTTTCCTAATATAGAATCAATTTGTGGACACTGGTTGAAAATGAAAAGAGATTCTGTTTTTCAAGGTGCCCCCTTTGTACCGAATATTAAGGAAATTTTAGTAAGATTGAACAAATTTGTTACAAAGTGAGATATGTTGTGAAATACACATACAGCCACAATGTCATTGTAAATATATTTTCCTTATCAGAGAAGGCAACAGGCAAATCAGCCACTTTTGCAAGGTTATATTTCACAGAGACAGCGGAATTCACCCACTGCTGAATTATGTTATGAAGCCAGTGATTTAGCATCTATTTTGATTGACACCAAAAGACTTCTAGGACAGCAAATGCAAAAAAAAATGTTAGGGGAAAAATCACTTACAAAATGGCTTGATGCTCTTGTTAATGAGTTTTAAAATGTAGTACAACAACTTAATCAAATCAGACAGCTCCATAAAAGAATTAATTTGGTCATTGGCTCTCTTTCTAAAATGGCTTTGTTTCACTCAATAAGGTAAAAATTTTTCTGTGACTAAAATATTTACAACCAGATTCTTAATGACATGATTAGGAACAGATTATGTATTTTCCAGTTTTCAGGAGCTACTTGGATCAAGTGATCTCTGAATAAGCTGCACAACCTTCTTAAATTTATTAATAATAAAATTAACAAACTTTAAATGACACGTATTAAAAACAAAACATATATGTTAATTAAAATTAGAGATATTGTGTTTTCACTTATGGCATTGTTTTCTCTGAATAGGAAATAATTCAATAATAACTCTACACTGCCTCAGACTCCAGTGGTCATTTTCTATAATATAAGAGAAAACAACACACAAATCACTAATTATCAAAGTATATATATTTTTGCTAGTCTTTAGCCCAAATCTGGAAAAAATCATTAGGAAAATGGTCTCATTTTTGGTCAATGATACAAGAACTTAAGCACAGAATAGAAGTTTAGGAAAACTCATTCTGGAGCAATAGCACAGTACGTAGACCTTTTGCCATGCACTCCACCAACCTGTGCTGGGCCGACCTACCTGGGTTCTCTGAGTCTACTAGGAGCAATTTCTGAGCACAGAGTCAAGAGTAACCCTTGAGCCCCGCTAGGTGTGGCCTAAAAAACAAACGAACAAAAAAAGAAGCTTCCTAAATCTCATTTCTTGTATATTCAATCTCAACGATCCACGTTTTGTGAACCTGAGAATTGAGATTGGGGTTGGAAGGAGCTTGAATGCATACCTGATATCTGGATATGCCCAGGACTACCAGGAATTTCCTTGAGGACTTTTTAGATGTTCTACCTTCAAAAAACAAAAACAAAAAACCCTTGAGATTGATTCTAATATCAGTTTTGAAAAGGCAATCATATATGTTGAGAATTTATACCCATTTGCAAATTACCTACCAATATCAGCTTGCATTTATATCATGATATAGGATGTGTTGGGTTTCGGGCTGGAGAAATAGCATGGAGGTAAGGCCTTGCATGCAGAAGGATAGTGGTTCGAATCCCAGCATCCCATATTGTGCCCTAAGCCTGCCAGGAGCAATTTCTGAGCCTAAAGCCAGGAGTAACCCCTGAGCGCTGCCGGGTGTGACCCAAAAACCAAAAAAGGATGTGTTGGGTTTTTTGTTTGTTTGTTTGTTTTGAAAAAGTCCATTCTGGTATTATTTAAGATTTATTCCTGGCTCTGCACTCAGGGATCATTCCTAGTGGGTTCAAGAGACCATCTGAGGTTATCAGGGATTGAATTTTAGTCATCTGTTTGCAAAGCAATTGCCTTATCTATATACTATCACTCTAGTCCTCTACCAAAAAAAAGTCTTTTTAAATGCTAAGAATGGTCTAAAATATGCTATTGAGAGATGGAGGAAGTAGAACAGAATGAGGAAAGGACAGTTTCATTGACCCTTCCTCAAACTTGTATGGAACTTGTTTCTATTCATAAGGAAGTAACTTTTCAAATTTCTATCCACCTTTCTTATCTCTTCCCCTTCTGATCTTTTCTTTTTTATCATTAAATGGAGATCCATATGTACAGCTTGATATCATGTTAGCTGACATTTGTGTTTATTAAATGTATCTTGTGTATCTTTGAGGTTGTCAGCTCCATGAACTATATCTTTTTAGGTTTATCTTTTCATTCACACCAGATGACACAGCTGGTATAGTGAAATAAGAAATGTATTAAATAAAAAGATAAAGAAAGGAGTCCACAAGCTATCACTGTCTTTGAATGTTCTCCTTTTAAGAAATGTGACTCTGGGACAGAGTGATAGCACAGTGGTAGACTTGCACATGGCTGACATGGGATCATTCTAGGTCTCTCTGGTCCTCTGAACCTGATCCAGGGTAGTTATTTTATATTCTTTTCAGACTTTTTAAAATAATTTTTATTGTGACCATTTTTTCAGTTTTTTATTGTTTCAGTCTGCTTTACTTATTTTTAATAATATCTTTATTTAAACACCATGATTGCAAACATGTTTGTAGTTGGGTTTTAGTCATAACAGGGATAACCTTGAGCTACACGAAATGTGCCCAACTCCCTTAAAACTAACAAAACCAAATCAAAATAGCAAAAAAATGTGGCTTAATCATGTTGCAGTGGTACAGTCACCTAATCATCTAGAAAAAACTTTCAGAAACTTGAACTTACTATATAGGTGGCAATAAAGATTACCCCATCCCATGTAAGAAGAGATAGAGACATAGAAAAGGTAAACACCTGGGGCAGAGGTATCCTTCTGCAGCTATCACAAAACAGAACTAGGCTTTAGTTTTTATATTGTTAATTTTTATTTAATCATCGTGTTTACAAAAATTTTGATACTGAGGTTTCAGTTATAGAATATACATCACTCTTCACAAGTGTGATTTTCTCACACCAATGTCCCCTCATTTTCCTCCCCACCCAAAATTTCTGCCTATCTCTCAGACATTCTGCCTCTCTTCCTCACTGTCATTGCCATTGTAGCTACTGCTCTAGCTACAATCACCACTTTTTGTGTCAAGCTTCATGTCATGAGCTGGTCCTCCCAGCATACAGCTCTATTGTCTCTGAATATTATTGCCATACTGCCTTTTATTTTTCTTATATCTCACAAATGAGTGAGACTAGTCTATGTCTGTTCTCCATCTGGCTCATTTTGCTCATCATGACAATCTCCATGTCTATCCATGTACATGCAAATTTTATGTCTTCATTTTCCCTAATAGCTGCATAGTATTCCATTGTGAAAATGTACCACGGTTTCTTTAGCCACTCATCTGTTATTGGGCACCTGGGTTATTTCCAGATTCTGGATCTTGCAAATAGTGCTGCAATATGCCTAGGAATGCAGAGGGCATTTTTTATATTGTATACTTGTGTTCATAGGATACATCCCTAGGAGTGGTATTGCTCTATTATATGGGCAACCAATTTCCAGCTTTTTAAAAATATTCATATTCTTTTCCAGAAAGGTTGGACTAGACAGTATTCCTACCAACGGGGAATGAGAGTACCTTTCTCCTTATATCCCTGCCAGTGATGGTTGTTTTAGTTCTTTGTTATGTGTGCTAGATTCTGTGGCATAAGATGATACATCATTGTTGTTTTGATTTGCATCTCCCTGATGATTAGTGATGTGGAGAATTTTATTCATATTTCTTTAGGCCATCTACATTTCTTCTGTGAGGATATATCTGTTCTTTTCTTCTCCCCATTTTTTATGGGGTTAGATTTTTTTTCTTCTTAAGTTCTGTCAGTACCTGGTATATCCTGGATATTAGTCCCTTATCCGATGAGTTTTGGGTGAATAGTTTCTCTCATTCTGTGGGTGGTCTTTGTATCCTAGTCACTATTTTCTTTGAGGTGAAGAAGTTTTAAGTTGAGAGGTAAAGCCCCTCCTCTGCTGAAGGAATGCAGGCTTCTCCTACCCATAGACAGAAAAGCAGAAGAGCGCAGCCATGGAGCTTTGCTCTGCAGCTGCACTTAATCCCTAATCTATGAACACCAGCACAACACATATTTAAAAACTACACTGTTAAGGAACTATGGGAAAGCATCTCAGAACTCCACCATACTCAGAAAAAGAAAATGATGGATATGGAGACCCAACAAGTTTCAGCCACTACATAAATTCTCTGAGAAAGACTTTAGAGAAAAAAATTGGAGGATAGTCAAGGAACTCTAAGAATCTATGGACCAAACCAAATGAACCACAAATAAGAATCAAGAGGGTAGAAAAAAGAAAATTCCAAAGTGAAATATCAGGGCTAAAATAACTTGATAACTGAAATGAAAACCTCACTGCTGGGGCCCGGGAGATAGCATGGAGGTAAGGCGTTTGCCTTTCATGCAAAAGGTCATCGGTTCGAATCCCGGTGCCCCATATGGTCCCCCGTGCCTGCCAGGAGCAATTTCTGAGCATGGAGCCAGGAGTAACCCCTGAGCACTGCCGGGTGTGACCCAAAAAGACCAAAAAAAAAAAAAAAAAAAAAAAAAAAAAGAAAAGAAAACCTCACTGGAAATCCTCACTAATAGAGTAACGGCTGCTAAAAACAGAATCAGTGAGCCGAAAGATGAGTTGAATAAAACTCCATACAACAAAAGAGGCTGGAAAAGAGCCTTGAAACAAATGATCAGATGATATAAAAGATCTTCAAAGAATATGAACAGATAAAAATAAACATCTATGATAAATGCAATAGAAACAATATAAGAATCATTGGAGTCCCTAGAAGGAAATCTCCATGAAAAATCAACAATTAGGACGTCATTGCAGAAAAACTCAAAAAGCTAAAGAGTACATGCAATTAAATACTACATGTCCAAAGAGTACTGGCTAAAAGATATCTAAAGAAAATCACCCCAAGGCACATCTTAGTCACAATGATGAACACCATAAATAGGAAAGCAGGCAGAACAAAAAGGGAAATTATGTACAAAGGAGCATCCTTAAGGTTTACAGCAGATTTGTCAAAGCAATCCTCAAGGCTCAAAGGCAGTGTGGGATATAGTGATAAAATCCAAAGAAAGGAATACTTCACCCAGCCAGACTTATATTCAGGTATGAAGGAAGAATACACAGCTTCACACACAGATAGACAACAGCTGAGGAACTTTACAGACTCAAAACCAACCTAAAAATAACTGAAAGGTCTACTTTAAGGCAAGGCATAAAAACAAACATGCCAAAGTCTTGCAAAAAGATGACACTAAATCCCATGACAATCATCTCTCTCAAAGTCAATCGATTTAAAGAACTAGGCTTTGAACCCCTGTGTTCTGAGTCTATGTCAAACCAATTGGTACTGCATATCATAGAATTTCTCCTGGATGTGCAGGAACTCCTCTATGTCAGAGTGCATAGATGCTGTGACCATATGAGGCACTGATCATGTAGCAGTCCTCATTTATAAGAGGTCTTTTAATTGGTTATTCTTAGATTACATACAAAGTTTTTTGATGACAGACTTGGGTGAGACACAGTTCTTGTCCTCAAGAACACTGAAAATCTAATGCCAGCAAAATGTTTTTAACATATTAGATTCAACACGTACTGTTGATGTGTGCATAGAGGAGGGGCAGGGGTAATTGAAACCCTGCCCTACCCACAATTACAATAACATGTAGGTTATATGAGAGGAAAAGTAAGACTTGGTGTTTCACATATCTATTAGCTAGTGAGTCAGCTCTAGTCTAGAGAGTTAGTGAGTACTTGAAGTTTGAAACAAGTTTTTAATGTAGTTCCCCAATTATAGGGTTCTTACTGGGATATTGACTCTTCATAGAACTGAGTCATAAAATTAACATTTATGTAAAGGGTGAAAAACTTTAGTCAGCCTGCAAAGTTGAAATGGAGATGGCATTGTCATAGAGTTTTTTGGGGAAAACATTGTAAGCAAGAAAATTTTGTCCTTTCCCCTTGTTCCAATGCCATTTTCTCCATAGAATTTCAAGTGAGAAGAGAACCTTCATAGTGTGAGATGGAAAAGATATTACAACATCCAAGTAAGTGAGATCATCAGAAGAAAATGACACTTTAATGCACAAGAGTAATCTTCCAGGATTTGTACCAGGAAGTGTTATATTTTAACAAGACGAGTTCCCAGAAGGGCTAGTGTCAGAGATATCATTTGATTCTCCTGGAGAATAGATGCTACATCAGTTGTCACCCTAGGAGACTGAGAAAACTAAGAGATTTAGAGTGCTTGGTAAAGCTGGTGCAAAGGAGGAAAGACCTGAGCAGTGCCAATTATAAAACAAATCCATTTTACAGTTGGTTGGATGAAATAACTTTGGAACAAAAGTGAAATGATCCTGTGAGTCTTAGTTGATCCTAAAGAGCAAAACAGATAAAAAGAATTAGTTCTCACACATCAGAGCCAGAGTTTGGATGCTTTAGTTGAAACAATAGCTTCTATTTTGCAAAAAGGGTAGAATATTCAGAGAGAGAATTATGAACAATGGTACAGAGGAATGAAGGAACATTAGTAAGGTCTAGAGGGAGTCATTTTGCATAAAAATATGGAACATAGCCAAAGTAGATTGGACAGCTTTAGCTTAAAATAACCTGAAAATCTTCTATGGAAATTTCTCAACCAAATGATACTGTATAATATAGAAGACCCTGGTATGAGTTAAAACTTTTCTAGAACTTTTATTAGCTAACCCTTCTTAAAACAGGTCCCAGGCCACCAAATCATCATTTACAGAATACTGTAGTGTCATGTTTTGTAAAGTGGGTTATAATGATTAAGCTATTTTTGCTTAAAAGGGAGAGATTTTCAGGAGATATTTGGGTGGTTTACTTTGTAAAGGGGGACTAGGTAATATTTGTTTAGGAACCTCTGTAATATAGTGAATATACGTCAAGATTCAGCCTTTTGGACTAATAATTAGAATAATCTGTAATGCAGGCTACATTTGAAAAAACAATTTTTTTTTGGTTTTTGGGTCACACCCGGCAGTGCTCAGGGGTTACTCCTGGCTCCATGCTCAGAAATTGCTCCTGGCAGGCACGGGGGACCATATGGGGCACCGGGATTCGAACCGATGACCTTTTGCATGAAAGGCAAACGCCTTACCTCCATGCTATCTCCCGGGCCCCGAAAAAACAATTTTAAGTTGTGTCTAGCATAAAAACATTCTGTAAATGACAGTTGAAATAGACAATATGTTTAGGACAAGTGCATTTTGTTATGCAATGCATTACACATTGTGCTCTGATTTCAGAACCGGTAATGATTTGCCAGGACCATATGTAGGGAAATGAATTATTTTCTATCTTTGGCAGAATATAAGGAATTATTCACAGGAGAAGAAAATCTAGTTTTGTTTACTGATCCCTTGCATATTGGGTATTTTTATTATTAGAATGTAAAAAATTTAAAGTTCAGTGCTTTAAAATTTCTGAGAGATTTTGAGTCATTGTTGATTAATCCATCAAAAATTTAGAAGTGTTAAAATATATGTGACTAAAGTGTGTGAAATGTTTAAAGATGAAACTTTTTAAAAATAATTATACACTGCAGATTATGGAATGGTTTCTGCCATGTAAATTACCTACCCAAGGATACTATATGAAAGTACTATCTTACATAAGTAATAGTCAGTCTTACAGGATATTAACAGTGTTCTCATACCTGAAATGGAAATTATGTTAAAATAACTTTTATGCAACATTTTTATTATTCCTTAGATCTAATGATTATGAAAAGGAAGTAAACTTACACAATTGACTCTTTTCAGAAAGTGTGATTCAATTTTGTCTTGTTCCAATACAATAAGAAAATAGAAAGGTTAGAATTAACTTTGGGATTTGATGTGGTATTTCTCTTTGAAGTTTAAACAAATAGAAGTTAGCCAACTTCACCAGCTTTGGACTCCAGGATCATAAGGGATTGCCCTTGTAGTGTTTCATCTAAAATGTGGTGCTATTTCAGTGTTGTGGGCTTTAGAGGATCTTCAAACAGAATTAATTCAGTGATTTTCTAGAAATTTCCCTGGTTTTGTTTGGAGTTGAAGGAGGTGGAGGTTACCCCTGACAGTGTTAGGGTAAAGGGTTATTCCCAAGTTGTGGGGTAGGGCACATCTAGTGGTGCTCAGAGAATCATGTAGTGCTGGGGATAGAACTGACATTGGCTACAAGAAAATGCTTTAACTATCTCTGTCATTACTCTAGTTTACAAAGAAAAAAAAAACAGTTTAATTTTGAGATGGTGCATATGTTTTTGTGAATCATACATAAAATAATTTGGAATATAGAAGGATCTATATGAACATTCACCTGTCTTCAAATGACTTTATGGGTCTGATGTGTGTGTAATTTTTGGAATGTGTAGTCAAATTTATGTAACTGTGGCTAAGGTGCTAGAATAGCAGATAGGGCACTTGCCTTGCATGCAGCCAGCCTGTGTTCAGTCCCCAGCATTCCATATGATCCCTTAGACATCACCAGGAGTAATTCCTGAGTATAGAACCAGGAATAACCACTGAGTATTGCTGGATGTGATCCCCCAAAAAACCAAAATTTTTGCAACCTTAAAGTAACCATTTTAAGCATTTACAACTTACAATTCAGCTGCATTCGTTAAATTCAGAGTGGTATACCATCATCATGGCTATCCATATCCAGAACTATGTCATTCTTTTTATGACAGAAACCCATCTATAATCATGTTTGTAATCATTGTGCTTATATAAAAATATTATTAAACTCTCTAAAAAGTACTACGCCATCCCACTGAAATTTTGTACTTATTTATCAGCAACTTCTCAATCTCCCTATTCCAGGTCCTAGTGACTATATTTTACATTGTTTTTATTCATTTGACTAATCTAGATAGTTTATGTAAGTTAAATCATTCAATCATATGGTTCTTTTCCATTTGCAACTGTAATGTTATACTTAGTATATTTTTAGGGTTCCTTCATATGTAGCATATATTTTATTTTGAATGAGATGAAAGGCCACAATACCCATCTGTACTCAAGGATTACTCTTGGCTCAATCCTTAGGGATCACTCAGACAGAGTTCAAATACCATAAGCAATACTGTGGATGTGACTGAAATAAAAGCCAGTGCTTTAATCACTGTACTATCTTCTCAGGCACCATAACTCTATTCCTTTTTAAAGGCTGTATATATTCAATGGCATGCATTTATTACATTACTTTCTTTATTCATTTATGCCATCAGTGTACATTTTGGTTGTTTTCACTGTTGACAATAATACTGCTGTTGACTTGAAATGCAAATATCTTCTCAATTCTATTATTTCCATTCTTCTTGGTAGATATCTAGAACTGGAATTGCTTTTTGTTTTTGTTTTTGTTTTGTTTTTGAGGGACTTTCAATATAAGAATATGTAGCTTTTAAGCATCACTCAAGTGGTTCTATAATAAGGTAATCTGACCAACATTTATCATTTACATATTACTGTACTATAAATGATCCCACGATTGATTGACTGATTGGTTTGTTGGTTTGGTTGGTTGATTGGCTGATTGGTTGGTTTGAGCATACCCAGCTATGCTCAGGTTTTACTCTCAGCTTTGTGCTCAAAGATAATCTTCTGGCAATCTGAGGGCAAAATATATGCTGCCAATGATCAAATCTGGGTCAGTGGTGAGTAAGACAAGCACCTTGCCTATTGTCCTATGTCTCTGGCCCTCAGGAGTCAAAAGTTGAAGTCATTCTCCTTATATTGAGCTCAAAATTCCACTGGTTATCTCTTTTAGGATGAGATGACTTCTTTAATTTCTATTCATATAGCTCAAGTTTTTGTGGCCACTTGACTAACAGCTGAGAATCATTGTTTCCATATATTTTCAGCTTTGAACAATCTGGTGACCATTTCGTTGTTGGCTATGACAATGAACTCATTGATTCTAGAAGTCTTTTACTGCCCAGCAAGTTAGATCAAGTTTGCTCACATGGTGACAGAATTTGAAGAGCAACAAGAGCAAAAGCTTAAGTGCAAAAAACACATTTTAGGTCTTTTTTTATTATGTTGCTTGTCTCATTCACTAAAGCAAACTACATAACCCAGCCTAGTATCAATGTGAATGTCCTCATCAAAGAACATGGAATTTGAAAGATACCAAAGGAACTGGGACCATTACTCTTATGCCATCACCACAACTTACCTGCTTAATTTAGTTTTCTGATAAAGTCCAGTTTACCTGAGAAATTTATTCTGCCACATTAAATTAGTGAGTGAAATATAATAACATAATTTTAAAGTTTCATACAGCTCTTAAAACTACATGTTTTAAATGCTCTAAAGTGGTGTTTATGTTTTTATTTCAATATGTCTATTAAGTATTTATTGTGAATCTATTACTGAAATTTTTCCAGACTATATGAATAGAACCATCATCAAAATGATACAACTTGTTATTCACTCAGAATTTCCATTCTATAATAGGTAGAAAAAATTGTAGGTTGAGAATAAATATATGTGGATACCACTCACACATAGCCAGAAAAAAATTAATGAATAATGTTTTATTTTCCATTTTTCACCCCTTTTATGACTTTGTAAGTATTTGTATTTAGGAAATGGGTTTGTTAATTCATAATTTTAGATATCTGAATGTAAGTATAAAACTCTTTGAAGTCATAAGAATTGACATTTTACTTGTATTTTATGTAATGAAAATAATTTTTGTCTTCACCTTGTTTATGCTTTCTGCAAGGACTTTCACTGGAAACTGTTGGTTGGTCCATGACTGCTTAGAAAAAAACAACTGATTTTACAGCCCAAAGGCTTTAAAGGGGAACAGAGTTAAACAGTAACAGATGTCTAGGAAAGATATTTTCTTTGGATACTTTTTAAAATATTGTGTTTAGGACAGGACAATGAAGATAGAATGGGGTTCAATACTTTTAAATTCCCTCAGTTTTGTTAGAAAATTGGTTTATATACACTGAAAGTGTCTGTTAACCCCTGGAGATAATATCTGTTTATTGTTCAACTAATGGCTCAAAAGTACTGGGACACTTAATACTCAGTGACTTTCTAAACTAATGCTTGATGCAAAAGACCTTCCTTTGGGTAGCAACTAAACCTCAGGAATTAAGCGTTATGGAGTAGGGACTGAAGCAATTGCATATGAAATGCTTCAAAGTACATAATCAGTCACTCTGATAACCCCATTATTAGTATTGACCTCTGGCAAGTGATTTCACCTCTCTGAGTCTTAGTTTCTTTATCTCTAAAAGGGAATAATAATAATTCTCTCTACCTCTTGCAATGTGGAGCTATGAATAGAATGAGTTTAGAGTTCCTAGCACCCTGCCTGTAGTAATTACTTGATAAAAATGTTAGTTAAGTTTATTCTCTTAATAGATGCTGGTATCTTAATAAATACTAGAGATAAAGGCTATAATCTCAGTAAGTGTGATTATATGAACAAACACTATTATGATCTACAGTTTCATTATCACAAAGAGGTGCCTTTGGCTTCACTTTCAGTATCTGCATATAAGTTATATGTAAGGTAAACCAATTATTACTGAACCATGCTAGACAGTTATTTGTGAAAGCATTCCTGTTTATCTGTGACCAGTAAAAGATTCCTTTTGGCCTATTGATATGTCAAAGACTTGGTATTACCATCAAAAGAGGCCCAAAATGTTTTCTTCTCTCAACAGTAGTTAAAAACAGCAATTACCTAATATGTTGTAGGAATACTAAAGAGATCTCTCACATTATCTCATGGGGTGTCTTCCTCCTGGAACTTGACAATCCAAGTCTGAATTGATTCAATCTTGTATTTTCTTTTTTTATTATTTTAGAGTAGCCACTGAACCCAGTAGGAGTTTTGTAGGCAATCAACTCGAATTTATAGGAACAGGAGTTTTATGAGAATTTAAGATCATGGGTACAGCAGCCATACAACCAATTTCTCCACAACTAAAGAATATTAGGGCAAGGGAGTTGCTTGTTCTTAGAAACTTATGGAAGGTATTGCAAGGCTTTGGTGCTGGAGAGAGGTAGGAAGTTAAGGGTAGGAGACATGAAATAAATTAGAGTAAAAATGCCAACATTTCTGCTGAGCAACATTATAGTGAGTCAAGTGGAAAATATTGTCATGCTACCCATCCTATTCCCAGACCCCATCACATGACTGGAAGCTGTCTGCTGGCCCAGATTTATTTCCCTTTGGGACTGTATTTCTTTCTTCACTTTTTGTTTCACTGCCTATCTAGCCATGGGTGATCTTTTTCTCCCCAAGGAAATCATAATTCTGTCACTGTGAAAATTGAGGTGTCTTTTCAAGTTTCTTACTAGTTCTAGAGTATTTTTCTTAAGGATAAATTGCCAATTTCCTCTTTTATGGAAAACACTAAAATACTATTTTTAATACAATAGCCTGGATTCCTTCCAAATTGCTTTCCCTCTAACTGGTGAAATAACTAGAATGGAGCAAGAAAAAAATTTGTATTGAAGAAATGCAGCCACCACATGTTGCCTTCCAAGTTTCCTAAAATCTTGATGTTTTGTCAGCGACTATCCATGAAGTGATAACCCTAAATACCTAGAGTTTATTTGAGTTTGTCTCATTCAGGCATAATACAGAAATAGGTGCATCAGTTAGAGTTCTTTAAATATTTATTCAGTAGTTGGACAGATACTTTATGATATCTAGTGTTCTTCTTCCCAGATACAATGAATCATTAGAATTAACCCCTCTGTCTATAGTACATGTGGGGGCGGGAAGGGGAAGAGATAGTTAGGACATTGGTGGTGGGAATGTTGCACTGGTGATGGGGGTGTCATCTTATATGACTGAAACCCAACCACAATCATGTTTGTAACCAAGGTGCTTAAATAGAAAATATTAAGATTTAACCCCTATACAAATAAATGGCCCTTAGAAATTACTCAAGGAAGTATTTTTTTTCTTTCCATGGAGTACCTTGTTCAGTCAGAGATCCATCTGCAAGAGTAAACCAGTCTGTTGCTTCGGGTAGCCTGGAGCTCTGTAATGTGTGGTAGCATCTGAGACTGTGTTGCAGGACTCCCAGGCATTCTGGTCCCAACACCTGCCTTAAAAACAACAAAGATCATGCTCTAATTAGTTTGGGAAAAGAAATTCGTAGCTATTTCTAAAAAATGACAGCCTGGGGATAAGTTGATTCAATTCACCACTTCTCTTCAAAATGATGTTTGAAAGAAAAACAAAACTGCCTATAGCTCCCTGCTCCCCACATCTTTATGTCATACAAATATTGAATAACCTCCAGAGGCAGAAATGTGCTCAATCCCCAAAGTGTCAATGCAGATTTGAGACCATGATCATTTCCCTTGAAATCTGAGCCCATAGCTATGTGTCTCTTTAGCCAAAGGGACAGAACACTCTGCATTGTCTAGATGTTTAGTGACTTCCTTTCTAATGTTACTGCCTTTTTTCAAATTTACTGAGGTGGGAACAGCAACCTATGATTTACATGCAGAACAATAATTCTTGGAGTCTTGAGAGTTATTAGAGTAGAAAGTATTACTACTTTCCAAAAAGAAGTAAGACAGGTAGAAACATTTGTAATGAATGTATCTTAGACTCTGGTCTGTGTGGGACACTTAATAGGAATGACAACATAGAAATGCAGTAGTCTTGGTAGAGGTAACACAATGTTATTCCAGGAGTAACAGAACATATATCTTATTAGGGGACAGAAAAGTCATTAAAGATATTCTCCAGGATATAACCCAGTCATTTTTGTTTTATAAGCAAACCCCAACCCTAAATTATTCTAAAGCATGATAGAATGTGAAAATAGCTATAATAACATTTAGTTCTCATAATTGTATCTACCTTAGTCTAGTTACATGTTTCTCTTTTGCTTTGTTTTGTTTTGTTTTTTGGTTGTTTTTGTTATGGTGATTCCACATTATTTGATCAGGAGATACTTCTGGCTCTGTTCTCAGGAATCACTTCTGGTGGTGCTCAGGGGATCATATAAAATGCGTGGGATCAAACTCAGGTTTGTAAGGCAAGCATGTACCCTACCTGAAATGCTATCTCTCTGGCCCTGATTATGCTTTACTTTTATCTCACATATATTTCTTTTTGTATTTAAAACATTCTTTCAGTTTATATGTATGTATAATTTAATACAATGTAATAACATGTAGGCAACATTTTATTTTATAATGATTGATAATATATGTAATAATTTTATATGATAAGTACTATTTACAAGTTTGGAGTGCTTTGTTTGTCTTATCATCATTACTTTTCTTCATATGAAGTTTTAAAGAAATGGTGTTATTACTATTTTACCTATGAGAAAAGGAGCATGAAAAAGCTAAGGGATAGGCCCATAGTCCCAACACTAGCTGGTTGAGGAATTGGGATTTACTACAGACTCTGTTGATTCCAATGCCTATGACTACACACAATACTGATCAAAAACACAAGAAACTTTTGAAAAATTGATTGGTGAAAACTTCGTTGCTGGGCAGATGAGAAGTCTCAAAAACAATAGGAAAGAGAAGGCAGTTTTATGCTGAAATATTGTTTGAGTTTTTTAACTCTTAGAAATAAGGAAGAAGCAATAATCAACATAAAGCATATCTTGGGCTATACTTTGGGGCTGAGATCCTGGTCCTAATTTCATTTTAATTAGGAACAGTTGAGGAAGGGATATAGCTAATAAAATTAATTTATTCATGATTTAAAGATTTGTTGGGTTGACTTTTTGTTTTGTTTTGTTTTTGGGGGGGTTGGGTCACACCCGTGATACTTAGGGGTTTACTCCTGGTTATGTGCTCAGAAATCGCTCCTGGCTTGGGAGATCATATGGGACACCAGGGGATCAAGATATGGTCCATCCTAGGCTAGTGCAGGCAAGGCAGACACCTTACCGCTTGTGCTACTGCTTCTGCCCCTGTTGGGTTGACTTTTAATGAAGATATTCCTGTGCAGAGAGGAAGAAAAGTCTTAAGTAAATTAATCAAATGAACTTCTTTTGGGTTGGGGAGTCTGAGACTATTGTGAGCAATTGATAAGAATTTAATCAATCCAATTTAATCAATTTAATCAGCTTTTAACTAAAGTTCCAGAATATTATAGGTAAGTCAGAAGAGGTTAAAAAGTCATTTATTTATTCACAATGACTTATTGGATCTGTTTGATAAACCAGGCTGTGCTATAGGGGGAGCAGAAGAGAATATGGAAGAAGGGAATATAAAAAGGAAGACAATAGTGTGCTTTTATCCAAGAATCTCATGATTAGCTTCCTGAAACAGTCAAGAAATTCCATACCAGCTTCATGTAGTATTGTAATGTGACATTCTCTGGGAGTTGGGTTGAAATATGATTGCCTCACAGTTCCCAGACGGGAAAGGGAATCCCCATTCCCCTATCCAGCAAGGACAGGGAAAGCAGTACCAGTCCTATCAGATCCACACAGAAAAGAGAGTAAAAGGAGGCAAGAAGGTCGGACACAAAATCCTTTACCAACTAACCAGTTGCTCCAAATCCAGAGCTAGCTCACCTGCAGCAAAAGATCCCTTCCTCTCCACTTTCCTCCTGTTTATTCATATCCAAACTGCGCCCCTTACCTAAAAGGAGAAGGTGGAAATGAAGGCAGAGAGAACATATACAAAAGAGAAATATTATAAAAGCTCTATATAATTCACATTGTATTTCTGTAGACATTTGAAAGTTACAATGATATCTATCAGGCAGAACTTCTCAAAGGTGGTAATCAAGTCAATGAAGCTCCTCAAAGATAAACTAGCAGTATGCCATCATTTTCAGCTGTCTGGTATAGTACAGAAGACATTTCAGGCAAAGGAAACTGTATAGGAGAAAAGAAGGATCTCGTGACCCTTCAGCATTGCCCTCAGCTAGAACTCACTGACTGGTGGTCACCTGACTCACATGCTTCTTTTAAAATATCATTAGAGGAGTTAGTAAAAAAAAAAAAAGATAAAAAAATTTAAAAAATTAAAAATCATTAGAAAAGATTTTAAGATAAATTTTCTTTCAGCCTTTCAAGATATGTTCAACTGATACCTCATTTTATTGTTATAATCACGGCACATTTTATGTCCATGTTTTTTGCCAAATTTGGTGTTGCAAGCATTAGGTGATTTTTTAAAAAATTTAATCTTCATGATATACAGTTACAAAGTTGTTCATTGTTGAGTTCCAGCCATACAATGTTCCCAACCCCTTTTCTTTAGCAGTACATATTTCCCACCACCAATGCTCCCAGTTTTCCTCCCACCTCTGTCCCTGTCAGCCTGCCTCTATGGAAGACAATTTTCTTCTATTTCTCTCTCTCAATCTTGCACTTTTAGTTAAGCTTTGTTTTTGGTTGCCCTAATTCTATATAGACATATAAGATGCATCAATTATGTGGTAGAGATGATTATTTGCCAAAATATATTTTAAAAATAACTTTATTAAAAATAATAATAATTTGGGTCCCGGGAGATAGCATGGAGGTAAGGTGTTTGCCTTTCATGCAAAAGATCATCGGTTCGAATCCCGGTGCCCCATAGGGTCCCCCGTGCCTGCCAGGAACAATTTCTGAGCATGGTGCCAGGATAACCCTTGAGCACTGCCGGGTGTGACCCAAAAACCAAAAAAAAAAAAATAATAATAATAATAATAATAATTTTATTGAATCACTATGGACTTATGGAGTTACAAGGTTATTCAATATTATGTTCAGGCATAGATGTTTATTTCTTAACTCTCTCACTTCATTTCTAACATGATTTACAATGCTGTTAATGATAGTTTCTTGTGTCATTGTTCAAACAGCAGACCCACAACAGAGTACTCACTACTTTCCACCAATATTTCAAAGACACACTTTCTTCCCCTTTCAGAGAAGTTCATTTCTAAAGACCAACCCTCCAGAGAAGCTCAGTTCTATAGACCAACCCTCCAATTCTATTTCCTTTAGCCACTTGCTATAATATGCATCTTTTATGGAATGTTCAAACCCATTTATAGAATCCCACTAAGCCCAAGTTGCAATCTATAAAGTCATGATTCCTGCTAGTAGAACCTTTTTTCTTGGTTCTATGGTAACTTTGTAGTAATTACCTCCTAAACAGTAAATGCTATTACAAGTCATTCAGAGCCTTCTTTGAAAATAGCATTGCCAAGGAAAAGGGAGGCTAATATTTCTTGAACACTTTCTGTATTCCAGACAGGCAACTTAATTATTTTGGTTCTCTGGCTTATTTGTCTGTTTTCTACATAATTCTTTACAGAACTTTCTCACCAACCTATAATTGCTTGCCTTAATCTATCACTAAGAGCCATTCTCTGTTAACTAAGAAAGAAACAGGCTTGTGATTTGTTTTCCCCTAAGATTCTACTATTATTTAGATATACTGCTTTTCTCTATGAGAAGGCATCTCTAAATACCAAAGCACCTTTAGTTTTATCCCTTAGTTCTTTGCTTCACAGGCCTGTCCCCAGATGCCATTTATTCTTAAGGGACTGGTGTAATTATTTACATTGACATGGTAACTCACACCTTAAGTGAACATATAAACAATTAACTCTCTAGCTAGTGGCCACAAGTTGGCCTTTCTGGAATATCATTAGGACTTGTCTTAGACAAGATTGAGCAAAATGGCCTCTAGACTGAACTTTAAGTAATTATTCAATCAACACTTTGGCAGTTCAGTCAATAGGAAGCAAAATACAATTGACTAAAATTGATCACACTTCATTTTCCATCAGTTGTCATGCCAAACTCTAGATAAAGTCATAAATGAAAGATCATTGCCCATCATTCTTGTACTCATGTTTCCTTATTTCTTTCCTATATTTAGGCCTCTCGGTTGATGTGTTAAAAAAAAAAAAAGCAAGTATTTTCTTCTTACAAAGTGAGCCAGTATAAAATGTTTACCACCTTCTGTGGTGCAAGGGAGGAGAGAATGTTTTCTATTTCATAATTGATGCGGCTGCAGCCATATAATTCCCTAACCTTGTCAGGCAGCTAGAATGTGGAAACTGGATTTTAAATCCCATGATCCATTATGCATCACTTACTTCCACATCTATTACTGTTTCATTGGCCAAATGACAGGAGTCCCCATCAGGGCTGCTGAATGTGTGGGGCCCTTCAACTTTCTGTGGAACTTTACACATGGGTGATTTACAGGCAATTAGCAGGATGCAGTGGCAGATTTAGTGTAGCTTTTCTGAAAGTTATAAATAAGGAATGTAGGGAAGCAGATCCCCTCCCCTACGTGTATGCGGCACACACAAACATGCACACACACAACTTGGAAAATAATCAAACAATGCATTTCTCACTTTAACCACTATCCTCTCTGAACAAGTAAAATGGAACATGTTCTTAACTAAGTGACTTCAAAGTTCCACCCCTGCCTTGAGTGGGCAGAGCCTTGCTGATTGGGCCAACGAGTGATGCAAAAAGCAGAAATATGGACTAAAATTTACTTATAGACTTCTTCAGCCCTCTAGATTCAAAACCAACTGATCTCCCTCCTTGAATTATAGAACCTAATGGATCATGGACAGTAGAGATCTCTGGAACCTGAACAGCAACCACCTGAAAGTAACTAGAATAGATGTTTCTAAGAAACATGATTATGTAAGCAAATTGTCATCTTTTAAATTAAATAATTTATGAAAATAAAGGTGGTTCTAGTTTTTTTATGGGAGCCACACCCAAAATTTCTGAGAACTAGGTGCAAGGGAATTCTACTGACACTCAGCAGCCTGATTCTTTGGTGTTCACCTTGATGGTGTACTCATGTCCAGCATTGATGTATGAAACAATTGTGCTTGGGGATTGGGTGTTTGGTTCCAGAGATCAGGTTTCAGAACCTCATACATGTTGTTTGTTCTACCATTTGGCTTCCATATATATTTGGGAACCAGAGCAATAGCAGAGCAAGTAGGGCATTTGCCTTGCACACAGCCATCTTGGGACTGACCCAGGACCAACCCAGGTTCAATCCCAACATCAATCTCTGGCATTTCATAAAGTTCCCAGAGCCTTCCAGGAGTGATTTCTGAGTGCAGAACTAAAAGTAACCCCTGAGCACTACCAAGTGTGGCCCCAAAACAAAAATAAATAAATTTTTAAAAAATAATTGTAAAAATATGTATTTGGTCAAAGAATCATAATCTACAAAGTTATTGATAGTTGCATTTCAGGAATATAATATTTCAACACCAATTTCATCACAAATACCAAAACCCATCACTATTGTTCCTATACTCCATCATCCCTTACCCTTGCATCCCTTTTCTTGCCTTCCACCTTGACAGGCACTTTACAAAGTTTGGTAATTGCAGTTTAGAACATATTTTCAATATTGTTGAGTTTGTGCTTTGGGCTTATATCTGCTCCACTCTCCTTCATCACCAAGGAGTTCTAAAGTGTCTATTATATTGCATAGAAAACTGAAGGAATGTTCTAAGGTCACGCAGCTGCATATCAAAGCTTGGTTATGATACCACAACTAAGTAAGACATAACTTTTATAAACCATGCTTTTAATCAGTAGAATAAAACAGCTATATTATCAGACAGATACAGATATTTTATTTTCTTATTCATTCAACAAATATTTACTAAGAACTTATTGTGTTCGGTGTGCTTATTATTCATACCCTAAAGATGGTCATAATCTAGAGAAAGTCAGGGCAACAAGCTGAAGAAAAGTATATCATGCAGACAATGTTAGAGTGGTGGTGGTATCAGGAGTGCCTTGGGGTACAGAGCAAAAGGAACTCCCACTTCAGTGTTGGGGTGGTCTAGATAGAGTTCCTCCAGCAAGATTAGGACATCAATTATGAAATGATAGATACTGTAACTTCCCTTTATACCTCACAATATAATAATGGTAAACATATTATATAGGTTCCCTCAATAAGAGAAAAGTACTTGCCCTGCTCTTAAGCCTTGGCCCCAAAATGATGAAGAATAGGAATTTACAGTTCCAAGAATAATTAGCAATGATCCTTCACTTATGACTTGATCTACAAGTAAGTTTGGCAATTGATAGAAAATATAGTGATCAGTTTGTGTGTTTAGTCTGAAAATTCTGAGTCTCTTGTATCCACAAATTTTTAGGAAGCTCTGCCTCAGTTTCTTAGGGAAACAGATTTAAGATTCAAGGAGATGCCAAAGTAAACCACGTTGGAAAAAGTTTCAGGCATATCACATACAAAGATCTAAAGAAAAAAACACTTAGAAAGCAGGTGGATGAAATTAGAATAATCAGTGGAAAGATAGAGAGGTGGTTTGTTAAGTCTGGGAGCTTACTCACTGAAAAATTGGGAAGCCTGGAAGCTGCTGTCTCCCTGGCCAGGACTTGGTCCCCTCCTGCTGCTCCATTTTTCCTGTTTTCTTTCTAAGAGAAAGGAAAAGACTTACTTGGAGTGATTACAGCAGATGTTATGTGTTTTCCACAAAGAACATGGGGTCTGGGGCTAGAGTGATTGCCTTGCTCAATGCTGATCCGGGACAAACCCAGGTTCCATCCCCAGCATCCCATTCAGTCCCCAAGGAGCAATTTCTGAGCTCAGAGTCAGGAGTAACCCCTGAGCACCACTGGGTGTAGCCTAAAAAACAAACACAATAAAAAAGAACATGGGGCCTGAGTTATAGCACAGTAGGTATCAGGCATCCCAGATAGTCCCTGGAGCCTGCCAGGAGCGATTTCTGAGCTCAGAGCCAGGAGTAACCTCTGAGCATCACTGAATGTGGTCTCAAAACAAAAACAAACCAAGCAAACCACAATGGATGCTGAAGAATAGTAGAGTGGGTAGCTACTTGCCTTGTATGGTACAAACCTGATTCTGATACCCAGCATCCCATATGATCTCCTAAATACTACCAGAAGTAATTGAGAGCATAGCCAGGAGTAACCAGTATAATTAGTGTCACTGGTTGTGGATCAAAATCAAACAAAGAAACACAAAGCTAAACTAAACCAAAAAAGTACAGGATGCTGATATCTCACTTCAACATTTAAGGGAAAAAAAACTCTGAAGGCAAGATGATGTAATCAAGGTCATTTACTGCAAATCATAAGAAGCTGAAATTTGAGGCCAAACTCCTGCCCCAACTCTTTATAGCATGGTATTTAAATACTGCCTTTGGCCTCTTTATATGTCAGTCTTTTCAATAAAAAATATGACTGAGATGCCCTCTTTAAAATCATATTATTTTCTGTTCCAAACTATTTCATAATAGAGAAAAATGACTATTCTCGAGCCTTTAAACCATCTCACATCCACAATGGGGGAGACGGAGTACTGCACTGAAATTAGCCTTTTCAAAAACTTCCTAAGTGTTTCTTTTTTAATTGAGTGAAAGTACTCTATCCATAATTGTTTGAAAAACAATGTGGTAAACCTCATTATTAAGACCTCTTGTTTCTGAATGACATGAGCAATTCAAAAAGAAGGAAATTAACAATGCTCTGCAGAGGACATTATGTGCTTCAAGTCTGGATGCAATCATTCAGAATGGAAGGAACTGGAATTACTTGTAGGTCCCATTGGGAATGAAAAATGAAGATGGTGGAGAGTTTGATCTCAATGATGGTTTACAGACTCTGAAAGCAGAAAACAGCTTCTGAAAAGAGATGCTAGGACCTCCCTATCTCCCTCCTGCACATTTAACATAAGACTACTTGTATATGAGTTGATCTTTCAGTACATGACATCAATTTCTACTTCCCTCTGCATCAGAATGTCAGTGGAAGAAAACAGTGAATGTTTCCACAAGATATTAAAAAGATACTGTTTACTGGTAGCTCTCCAATGGCATGTTTTAGTGATGCATTTATACATGTCTCTAGGAGTTATAAAGTTGTGAGCCTGATCTAGGAGATTCCAAAAGTACCACCACAAATGCCCTCCCACCTGTCATGATTGTTCTTCAATGTCACTTGACTGGGATAGGAGGGTAGACCAGAATATTGGTTTGCTGTGTGTGCTCTCTTTTTGTTTTTCAATTCTAATTGACTCAAGTTTGACATGTGACAGCCCTGGTCTGTCTTCTTACTCAATGGGGAAAATATTTCAGCCAAATATTGCTGAAAATTTCTTCATAGGCTGCTAGAGATCTCTTGTGGAAATGAGCTTTAAGTTAGCATGTAAATAAGAAAATACTGAAAACTAGGCTTACAAGCAAGGAAAACTAGTGAGAGAATGTGTGAAGAAGAAAAAATATGGTGGTGTGAAAAGAGAATTGAACATAAAAGAATAATTGTTGGATCCCAGCCTTTCCTTGTATAAGGATTTCAGTAGCCCTGACTCAGATTTTGATTTGATTCAGATTCTGCCTGAACATTTTTTTGAGATTAACTTTGGGGTCAGTGATCCCTATCCCCAGTAAAATCAGAAATATATCCCCTATCAGCAATGCAGTTTTTATTTTATTTAATTTTTTTTGGAAAGTCAAGTACAAACTAGAGCTTTAAATATGTAAAATGAGTGCCCTACCATTGAGCTAATCCCTGGCTCCTAAATAGCTTTTATTTCACTTTGACTTTGAGGTTCTCTTCCAACATGAGGTAATAGAATAAGAAGATTCTGTCAGAAATGCAGAGAATATAGAAAGAAGTAAAAGAAGATTTGAGAAACAGTCAGCCCTTGAAGATCAATTTGGTGTACCCTCATCCTCTTGTCTTCACAGTGACAAGGTTCACTCCCAGTGCATATTCATGTTCAGGGGTTCTTTACGAAAGGGATCATGCAGTTTGGCAATCAAGTGCAGAGTCTCACACTTGTTAGCCAAGCACTATACCAGTTGCATTATCATGCGACCTATTAATTAAAGCTTTACCTGTTGCTGTCTACCAGGTCTAATCATTTTGAAGATAGAAACTAGATCTCTCAGTCTTACCAACAGTGAATAATTCCATCAACAGTTAGGAGTTCAGAGTCTTAAACCACCTGTGATGTACTCTGCATGCACAAAGCCCCTTTTCAGGGATGGTGCTCTATTGCCAGTCATGCAGAAGGTTCCTAGAGAACCATTAGTGTGTTCAGCAAGTGGTGAATGTGTACATTTTATAGGTGAGAGAAAAGAGGCCTGGGGAATCATACAGTAATGATGAGCTAGGTCAGCTCAGGCATTAGCTCCATAGCAGCTGCCTTTAATCACGCGTAAATAAGTCAAGCTATGGCCAGCACTTTTGGGGATTTGAGAATCAGACCTTACCATGTATAAAGCAAACTCAGCGAATTGAACTCTTTTATGCCATAGTTTTCTTATCTGTACATGGGAAGAGTTGCAAAGTATCTGCTGCCAATGTAAGGGAAGCTTCCCAAACAGAGCTAGAGATGCAATGTTTGATTAACTGGGCAGCGATCAAATGCTACGGATCAAAAATGCAGTGATTCTCAAGCCCTTCCAAACTGAGGACTGGTTTCTGAGTCATCCTACCTATGCTACAGGAAGCTTCCATGGCCACACCCATTCATGTTTAGGTCCTGTAAGGAATGAAGAATGAACTGAATAAGGTATTCCAGATAGGTATTTGAAAGCATTCCCATATGGTGTGAATGTTTTTCTTATTCATTCTTTGAGTCACTGTCCCCTCTTTCATTAAATCATCAGAGGAGACTACAAAGTCATCTCAGTGGAGTAGGAAACACATAAGAGATCAACATGACTGTTTATCAGGTAGCCAATGACTGGTATAGCAGAAGGACTTGGAGATCTCTACATAGCCCCTCAGTTCTGTCAACTGGATAGATTGACTCATTCAAAGTCTCCTGGAAGCATTAGCACTCTGGATTGTCTTGAAAAGAAAACAAATAGCCTTTTCTGCTTAAATAGTTCCATCAGAAGAAAAAAAATAATTCACTAGACAACATGACAAGGATAAAATACTCTGGATTGGGGGCCCGGGAGATGGCATGGAGATAGGGCGTTTGCCTTTCATACAAAAGGTCATCAGTTTGTATCCCGGTGCCCCATATGGTCCCCTGTGCCTGCCAGGAGCAATTTCTGAGCATGGAGGCAGGAGTAACCCCTGAGCACTGCCGGGTGTGACCCAAAAACCAAATAAATAAATAAATAAATAAATAAATAAATAAATAAATAAATAAATACTCTGGATTGTCCCACATGCAATTTATTAAAGCAGACATTTTAAATGTTTCCCATAGCTTGGTATCATGGAACACTGAAAAACACATCTTTTCGCTAGATAGGAGGAGGGGGACAGACTGCAAATGTTTTCATGAGCAGAGTGGGCAGGTTTGTTTTTGCAGCTGTGTTTTCATCAGCTGGAGGTGTGGGAGGTTCAAATTCTTCTAAGTTTTCACCCGAGCAGCCTCCAGCATCATTGCTAAATAGATGTAGAAACCTGAAAGCAGTTCACGCAAGCAAGAATGCTGGAAAGTTCCCCTCACTAACTAGAGCCCCATCTACTCTATACTTTATGTTAATTCTAAATCCTGGCCTGCAGGAAATTTGCAGAAAATGTATAATTAGCCTGCAAAAGTCACCCTGAGTCTTTTGTTCACAAAGACATGAGTGGCAGAAAGGTTCTAGAAAGTCCTCACCCTCTTGCAATCACTATGCTTAGCCAGTTCATTTTGCTAAAAACTCCATCTTTAATATGCCTGCAACCCTGACACTTGTGTAAAAATGGACTTCTCACCTCTAAAATTTGTTTTTTTTTCCTAGTTGCTGGAACATAGGACTGCCTCTTGTTTTAGTTCTCTCCTCTAAGCTTCTCTTTTATACTTTAAAGTGGCCTGAAAATAAAAATGATTTCCAGAAATCAAACCTAAGACTGATTCTGATCTCTGGTCATGTTACCAACAGAATACTGGAGAAAAAAAAATCCCAGATTATGTTCTGCATGAAAACCCCGAAGATGACATGTATGCTGTCAAAATCAAACAAAGAATTGGACAAATCCTCATTACACTGAGTATTTTTTAAACTTTCATTGTACTAGTAATACTACAGAAAGGCTTCAAGTAATAACTTCTGATGTGAAAATCAGGGTGCCTTTCAAACTGTGGAGTCTTTATGAGCATGAAATTATGAGATTTGGGGGAAATGTGGAGGAAATTCTCATGTTTAAATGATTTTGTTAATGCCTAGAATGTGTTTCTAAATATTGGAGACTGTGGTATTATACTGTTCCAAAGAAATTGTTAGGCTTTCTGCCTAACATGGGAGAGAAAGTAAGGTGGTATCTTAGCCTAGCCTCTTACTGAACATCAGTAACAAACTGTCTTAAAACTTTTGTATAGAGCCACAGAAACATTTCATATTGCTATCTCTTATTTCCAAGAACTGAATTCCATTGAGATTGCTCAAACAACTCATACTGTCCCTTAGAAATAGGGCTGCAATCTAATGATTTCTTGACCAGAACCTCTATAGAAGCAGTTGACCTGAATACCCCCGCAATGACCACTTTAGATTACCTGCACTTCTTCACAGCATGTCCACTGGATTTTAGTTGCGAGCATCCCCAAATAAGGAGCTAGGCAGCAATCAGATCCCCTTATTTAACCTCCAAAGTGACACTTTCCAGTGCTTTCCATTCACTGAAGGTGAGGCACTCAGGTCAGTAGCATTGCTAGTGCAAAGAAGAAAAAAAAAAAGAATTTGAATCATCTCTTGATAAAATGAGTGCTCCCAAATTCCAAGACATAAAGACTTCATGATAGTTTGTTTAAAAAGTAATCAGGTCATTCCTCAATCTCTGGCTTATGCATACACCTCCTGATAAATAACACTTTGGGTAAAGTTGACCAGAGGTTAGGTGGGTTTGGAGTCTTATGACACCTATTTTTCAGATGAAGTTCTCTGTGAGTCCAGAATGGCAATGCCTCATTTTGAAGTCCCTGCATCATTTGCAAATGGTTCTTAAGTAGGTACAGGTAAAATATCTGAGGAACAATGGCTTCATTACATTTTTAATGCTGCCTTGCCCTGTGCTGAGCAGTTTGATGTGATGTGTGAGTCTCCTGGCATTCTTCTTAAACTAAGTAGTAGGCAATATCCATTGTTTGAGAGACTGCATTGTTCACATGAGCCTTTGTCCTGGAAAACAGCTCTTGTTCATCAATATGATACATTGCACTCTGATTTTCTACTTCTGTCTATCTTTCCAGATATTCCTTTCTCCTCTCTGATTGCTTTTTCTTCTTAGGCCATTACTCTAGTTGATAGTGCCAGGTTATCATTGGATCCCATCTCCCTCTCCAATAAGCTTGTGATTGATACTAATCTTTCTCATGGGACACATTTTATAGGATGCACAGTGGAAACCACTCTCTAAATCTTAGCTTTATGTGTGCTGACAATTTACAAGGTTGTACCTCACACTTGTCTCTGGAGGCTTAAGGGGAAATTTGAGAACCATGTAATCAGACCTCCTAATAAGAACAGGAATGCCTCCCATATACAGATGCTGTGGTGCCATTCAACACCTTCACGTTGCCCTGTTTGTCTCTTTTTGATTTTTTTTTCCAACAAGCAAAATGCACATTGAGATAAGTGCTGTTTGGGATGTGGGTAGTTCCTAAAAGCCCAGCATGCCTCATTTCTCTCTTCTGAAGAGAGTGGTATTTTAATTACTCTAATGAAAGCTTTCACTTGCCATCAATCCCATGAAAAATAAAATTAAGGTGGTTGCAATCACCTCCCTGAAGCAGTCGACCTTCTCAGAGTATAATCTGTTGTTCCTAGGGAAAGTGAGCTCTGAAAGCTTTTATAGATACAATATCGTCTCCATTTGACACATGCTCAGGTGGAAATGTTAGTTTTCCGGATCGATCCCAGAAAATACTTTGTGAAAATTGTTTGTTGACTCCTTTTGTGAAGGTTGTGTCCCTAAACTATAGAGATCAAGAAAGCCAATGTAAATGCAGTCTTAGCTAAGTACCTGTTACACTCAAAGCTTTTAAGCAATGCTTCTTGATTAGTGACTTGATTGTCACTAGGAAGCTATTTTGTCAGTATGACCATACTGTGAGCCAAAAGGCGGAAGTTATCAAAACTGACCAATTCTATGTTTTAACATGAAAACTGTGTTTCAGTAGGCTAGGGGTTTTACTTCGTGGTAGAACCTGGGCTTGACATCTGGAAAATATGGGTAGGATCCTCAGCACTTTTACAAAATTTTAAGTAAAATTTTATTTATTTATTTATTTATTTATTTATTTATTTATTTATTTTTTGGTTTTTGGGTCACACCCGGCAGTGCTCAGGGGTTACTCCTGGCTCCATGCTCAGAAATTGCTCCTGGCAGGCACGGGGGACCATATGGGGCACTGGGATTCGAACGAATGACCTTTTGCATGAAAGGCAAATGCCTTACCTCCATGCTATCTTCCGGGCCCCTTAAGTAAAATTTTAAAACAAGCTGATAAGCCAAAGAGATAGTATAAGGATTGGTAAGGTCATATAGAGGTCAAGGGACTTACCTTGCATACATCTTTTTGTGTGTGTGATTTTTTAGAGTATTTATTTATTATTTATTTATTTATTTAAGCACCTTGATTACAAACATGACTGCAGTTGAGTTTCAGTCAAAAAGAGAACACCCCCCTTCACCAGTGCAACATTCTCATCACCAATGACACCAATATCCCACCTTCCACTATCACCCTGGCTTGTATTTGAGACAGATTTGCTACATCTGTCACTCATTAACATTGTTACTGTAGTTGTCAGTGTAGTTATTTCTCTAACTGCACTCACCACTCTTTGTGGTGAGCTTCAGATTATGAGCCGTCCTTCAGGCTCTCATCTCTATTGTCTTTGGGCATTATTACAATAATGTCTGTTATTTTTCTTAAAACCCATAGATGAATAATACTATTCTGTGTCTATTATGTCCCTCTGACTTATTTCACTCAGAATAATAGATTCCATGTACATTCATATATAGGAAAATTTCATGACTTCATCTCTCCTGATGACTGCATAGTATTCCATTGTATACATGTACCACAGTTTCTTTAGCCATTCATCTGTTGACGGGCATCTTGGTTGTTCCCAGAGTCTGGCTATTGTAAATAGTGCTGCAATGAATATAGATATGAGGAAGGCATTTTGTATTGTATTTTTGAGTTCCTGGGGCTTACCCCTAGGAGTGGTATAGCTGGATCATATGGGAGCTCAATTTCCAGGTTTTTGAGGAATCTCCATTTTGTTTTCCATAAAGGCTGGCCTAGATGGCATTCCCACCAGTAGTGAAAGAGGGTTCCTTTTTCTCCACATCCCCACCAGCACTGATTATTCTTGTTCTTTGTGATATGTGCTAGTCTCTGTGGTGTGAGATGGTATGGATTTGCATCAAACTCTTGCATACAGCTGACCTCAGTTCAAGCCCATTATCACACATAGTTCCCCTGAGTATTCCCAGGAGTAATAAATACCTGAGAATAATATTTGAGCACAGCTGAGTATGACTCCCCACCCCAAATCAGACCCAGTTATATCGTTATATCCATTGGGAGGAAAATAAGCATCCAGAAACGTTAAAGTTGTTGGGGTTTGAGGAAACAGTCCACCCTCCCTCAAGCTGCATCTCGAGCGTTTCAAGGAGATGCGAAGCCATGAAGATTTATAAATATGGTTTATTCTGATGCCCATTGGCACCAGGGTCAGTGCTCAGGGAGGACCCCAGAGCAAAGACCCCAGACACACAAAAACATACAGTTTTTACACAGGGTTACCTCCCCAACCCCGCCCTGCCACACACAAAA
>PVKC010007231.1:0-29809 GCA_004027635.1 Crocidura indochinensis
AAAAAAATATTAGAATTGCCAGCTTATCTCAAAAAACTCAATATTTCCTGTAGATTCTTTTGTCCCTTCTATCACATCTTATATTAGTTCAAATTAACATTTACTTACTATATTGAACTCTGTTAACTTTTTACCAGTTTATTAATAAAATATCAACAATTTTTGCAATTTTTCAAAGCCCATTTACCTTGAAAAAATGTCCCCTTCCTCAGCTTCTTGTCTCTTTAATAATTAAAAGCTTGTTTCATACACTTAATATGGCTACTATAATCTCAAAATTTTTTTTATTTTTTATTTATTTATTTTTTTTTGTAGTTTTTGGGTCACACCTGGCAGCACTCAGGGGTTACTCCTGGCTCCATGCTCAGAAATTGCTCCTGGCAGGCACAGGGGACCATATGGGGCACCGGGATTCGAACCAATGACCTTTTGTATGAAAGGCAAACACCTTACCTCCATGCTATCTCCCGGGCCCCAATCTCAAATTTTTATGCCATTTGAATTTAAAATAGAACCCAATTTATATTTCATAAATTAAATTTTATCTATAATTCTTCAATATAAAGTAGATATTGTCTATGTTATAGAATGCTCCTACCCACGATTATGAGTCCCAATATTTACTGTAATATTTACCTCTAGTTTAATCACTTTCATTAGACCTTTCAAGAAGTAGAACATATAGTTTAAATTCCTGAAGTGCCATTTTCTTCTTGGCAGCAAATTTCAAACCCCAGGAATTTCTAGGGGTAAACCAATGGTCCAGTGTTCTATCAGACCTGAGAAACTACCCTTTTTCCTGGTGTGGCCAAGTTAAGTACTCAGATATCACCCACCAGAAATAGCTGTGACTTTTGAGCACAACTTTAGAAACTGCACCTTCCAGAAAGATTAATCAGATTTAAAACATTTTATGGGTTTTAATATCTCTGTGGGTTGCTTACTATTTGAGTTTTAAAAGAGAGGTTCATAATCTTAGAACCCTTATACATTTGATTTCTTAAAAAGTAGTCATAAAGTAACAAAATATTAACCATGCTTTAGGAAATTTCTCACTTCAATTTAAAATACCAAATGCTATTGCTATAATCTTTCCATTAATGACCCACATCCATAATCTAGTCATTACCAGTATTTTCGAGGAGGTACTTGAGGGAGCACTCAATGGCACGAAAGAATCCATCCAGCAACATATCATCAATGTAATTGACATATGTCTTCCAGATATTGGAGTTTGAGTCTGCTGAAAACAGAACCAAATTTTCCTATAAGATAAAAAGGGAATGAAAATATATTGAATACATTTATTTTAAAATTGGCAAATTATCATTAATAGAAATGAAAATAGTATAAATTTACTTATAAGGATTTTGCTATTACATGTGTACCAGTTGTTTGAAAAGAACTAGAATTAATTAGAAAAGAAAATATGGTGCTTCACCATTACTCTGATGAACATCATTATAAATATCTATAAAGAGCAGTTGACTTGAAAACTGCTCTATCTAAACAGATGTATCCATTGCTGAAGGTCCTTTTGAAGTAGAGAAGATAATATAAGTTTTTGTATCTCTCCTCTTCCTCTCAGTTTTTCTCTTCTCACTATATTCTGGGGATAGTGGTGTTTGAGCAACTACCATTTAGACCAGTGAGTTCATGCAGTTATTCAAAGTACCATATAAAAGTGATATAATTCTGTATTTATGCTTTTTATGGCTTACTTCATTTAACATAATATACTTCATTTAACATAATATATTCTAGTTCATGTTGCTTCAATTTGCATGATTGCATCATTCCTTATAGCTAAATAGTATTATATCTGCATGATCCACTCATCTGTTTTTAGACATCTAGGTTGATTTCAAGTCTTAACTATTGTATCGAGTACTGCAATGAATAACAGTGTACATAAGTACATAAGTACATTCTCCCTATTTAACCATTATACCCTCAGTTCTTAAATGCTCAGGAACTGTAATGTTCATCCAACCCCAACTAGCAGCTAACTAGCCATAAAATGAAAAGATAGTTTCCCAAACTGCCATGCCTTATCCTGGAAAAAGCTGTTGCTGCTGATTTACTTTAGACGTCCCATTTTCTCCCAACTCCCTTTGCTGTGGATTTGCTCACTATCAGGTAGTAATTTGCTCACTATCAGATCCTGTTTTTGAGAAACCACCAGCTTGAGAACATTTCCTGATCTGTGACTGGTGGGAACTGTTTTTCAGATTTCAAAAACCATGTTGCAGGCTGAAGCTGTGTTTTGATTGTATTCTCCTCCCTCAACCTATTTCAAAAGACTTAAAGAGCATTTATTTAAGATGTATTTGTGGGGGCCCGGGAGATAGCATGGAGGTAAGGCGCTTGCCTTTCATGCAAAAGGGCATCGGTTCGAATCCTGGTGCCCCATATGGTCCCCCTTGCCTGCCAGGAGCAATTTCTGAGCATGGAGCCAGGAGTAACCCCTGAGCACTGCCGGGTGTGACCCAAAAACCACAAAAACAAAGAAGTTGTATTTGTGTATTTCTTTTGCATTCTTTATGTATTTCTTTAGATTTCTTTAATAGGATAATTATTGTGGTTTATTTCCTTTTGTAGATGTAGGCTTCCACATTTCTTTTTTTCAAAATTTGTTTAGTAGGATATTATAGTAGATATGTTTCCTGGGTTCTAAGTTCATGTGAGAACCAGGTTATAGGGATTCTTTAGCTTGTATTTTTACCCCATATACACTAGTATTATCATGTGACATTGTTCTTTTTTTTTTTTTTTTTTTTGGTTGTTGGGCCACGACCAGTGACTTTCAGGGGTTACTCCTGACTTGGGAGACCATATGGGATGCTGGTCGAACCTCAGTTCACCCTAGGCTAGTGCAAGCAAGGCAGATAGATGCCTTACTGCTCATGCTACTGCTCCAGGACATTGCTCATTTTTGCATAGAAATGTTAAATGAGGAAATTTTGTGTATAAAGACTATTATTATCTAAAAGGTATAGTAACTCATGAATTTTATATAGCAATGGAGATCTTTGACCCTGAACATTTGTCATAGACATTTGACTTGAGTTTCAGTAGATCAGATACTGGCCATTCATCTCTGAACCTTGGGTCCTAACTTTGAAACTGACATGGCTTTCTGCACCATCACCAGGAATCAAACTTCTACTGGGGAAGGCCATAATGCTGTCCTGTCACCAATTTGCTTCAGAGTGGGTTTATATGACACCTTGACAACTTAAAAACAGCACAAATTGGAACCCGGGAGATAGCATGGAGGTAAGATGTTTGCCTTTCATGCAAAATTTGGTCATCGATTCGAATCCCGGTACCCCATTTGATACTCCATGCCTGCCAGGAGCAATTTCTGAGCATGGAGTCAGGAGTAACCCCTGAGCACTGCTGGGTGTGACCCAAAAACCAAAAAAAAAAAAAAACAGCACAAATTGCTTTTATGGCAGATTTTCTTGCATGGCCACCTCATGGTGAGATGAAAACAGAAGACTCTCCATGACACCCGACTTGACATAGGATGTGTACAAAAACCAATATTTATAATTACACAAACCTGACTTGACAACTGTGAATGAGAATAAATTTTACTTGGACCATGAAGAAAGACTTTGAGGGTTAGATATCTTAATATCTCCAGAGGCTATAGTTGGTCTTATGGAAGAATGTATTATGGATAGGGTTTCCCGGTTTTTATGTCAAAGATTTTTCCTTTCTATTTTCCCAAACTTTTGCTTCACCTATACAAAAAAAGACTGCAAAACACCCCCATTCTTTTTTGTTTTGTTCTTTTTCTTTTTTATCTTTTAAATAGTGAGTTGCACCTTTTCATAAAACCTGGGGACACAAGTTACATTGTTTTACCTGAAATTTAGGCATTTTTTAAAAAAAATTAAGAATAAAGGGAAAAAAGGATGGGGGTCAGGGGCCAAATGGTCTCAGGTGCATTGGTGAAGGGTATAATTTCAGAACTAAATATACAAGCCAAAGTTTTATTGTTCCAAAACTTTTGTTCAACTTGTTGAAGAGACTTTCCTTGGTCCATTTAGGATTTCTTGCTTTTTATCAAAAATTAGGTGATTGTGTGTCTGGGAAACATTCTCTGATTACTCAAGCCTATTCCACTGATCTAACAGTATGTTCTTATTCTAATAACATGCTGTTTTGATAATCATTGCTTTGTAATGCAGTTTAAAGTTGGGAAAAGTAATGTCTCCAATATTTCCTTTCCCAAGGAGTGCTTTAGCTATTTGGGGGTGTTTATTTTTCCAAATGAATTTCAGAAGTGTTTGATCCATTTCTATGCAGAATATAATTGGGTATCTTTAGAGGGATCACATTAAATTTGTAATGCTTTGGGGAGTTTTGCCATTTTAATGAAGTTAATCCTTCCAATCTATGAGCAGGTGTTTCTATTTCCTAGTCTCCTCTCTTATTTCTCGAAGCGGTGTTTTATAGTTTTCTTTGTATAGATCCTTTACGTCTTTATTCAAGTTGACTCCAAGATATTTGAGTTAGTGTGGCACTAATGTGAATGGAGATGTTTTCTTAATGTCCATTTCTTCTTTATCATTATTGGTGTATAAAAAGGTGACTGATTTTGTGTGTTAATTTTGTAGCCTGACACCTTACAATATGAATCTATTGGTAGAGTCGTTAGGGTTTTCTAAGTAGAGTAACATGTCATTTTCAAAAAGTGAGAGCTTGACTTCTTTCTTTCCTATCTGGATTTCCTTGATATCTTTTTCTTGCCTAATCACTATAGCAAGTACATCCAGTACTGTGTTGAATAGCAGTAGTGAGAGAACAAAGCCCTGTCTTCTACCAGAATTTAGAGGAAAGGCATTTAATTTTTCTCCATTGAGGATGATATTTGCCATTGGCTTCTGGTAGATGGTCTTAACCACATTGAGAAAGTTCCCTTTAATTTCCACCTTGTTGATAGTATTTTTTTTATCAATAATGGGTGTTGGACCCTTTCAAATGTTTTCTCTGTGTCTACTGATATGATCATCTGATTTTTATTTTTCTTCTTGTTGATGTTGTGTATTATATCAATAGATTTACGAATGTTAAACCATCCTTGCATTTCTGGGATGAAACCTACTTGATTGTAATGAATAATCTCCCTATTGAGGCATTGAATTTTACTTGCCAGGATTTTGTTGAAAATCTTTGCATCTGCATTCATCAGGGATATTGGTCTGTAATTTTCTTTTTTGGCAGCATCTCTGTCTGGTTTTGGTATCAAGGTGATGTTGGCTTTATAAAAGCTACAAGAAGTGTTCCTGGTTTTTTTTTTCGAGTTTTATGAAAGAGCCTGGCCATAATTGATAGTAGTTCCTCTTGAAAGGTTTGAAAGAATTCATTAGTAAATCCATCTGGGCCTGAGCTTTTTTTTTGAGCACAGATTTGGCTACCAATTTAATTTCGTCAATGGTGATAAGGGTGTTTAGATGTGCTACATCTTCCTTATTCACTTTGGAAGATTATAAGAGTCCAAGAATTTATTACTTTCTTTCAGAATCTCATATTTGGTGGCATAGTTTCTCAAAATAGTCTGTTACCCTTTGAATATCTGCAATATCTATAGTGACCTCCCTCTTTTCATTTCTAATACGGGTTATCAAGTTTCTCTTTCTTTGTGAGCTTTGCCAATGGTCTATCAATCTTGTTTAGTTTCTCAAAGAAACAATTTCTGCTTTCGTTCATCTTTTGGATTGATTTTTGAGTTTCCACTTCAGTAATTTCTGCTCTAAGCTTTGTTATTTTCTTCTGTCCCCCTATTTTTGGTTCCTTTTGTTGATCATTTTCTAATTTTATGAGTTGCATCATTAAGCTGTTCAGGTATGCCCCTTCTTCCTTCCTTATGTGTGCTTGCAAATATATACAATTTCCTCTCAGTACTACTTTTGCTGTGCCTCATAGATTCTGGTAGTTTGTATCTTCATTGTCATTTGTTTCCAGGAAAGTTTTGATTTCTTCTTTGATTTCATCTCAGACCCACTGGTTGTTCAGTAGCAGGATATTTGATTTTCAGTTGTTAATGTTATTATTCTTCTGTGTCACTTTGTAGTTCACATCTAATTTCAGAGCCTTGTGGGCAGTGAAGCTAGCCTGCAAAATTTCTATCATCTTGATTTTATGGAAGTATGTTTCATGTACCAGCATGTGGTCTATCCTGGAGAGTGACTCCTGCATGAACATTGGATAAAAATATGTATCCAGGTTTCTGGGAATGAAGTATACTATATATATCTACTAGTCCTCTTTCTTCTATTTCTTTTTCAGGGCTAGTATATTTTGTTGGGTTTCAGTCTGGTTGACCTACCAAGTGTTGACAGGGCCCTGTTGAGATCTCCCACAATTAATATGTTACTACTGATATCGCCTTTCATATTTGTCAATAATTGCATTAGATAATTTGCTGGTCTCTTATTGGGTGTATATATGTTTAGTAGTGTGATTTCTTCCTGTTGCACATATCTCTTGATTAATACAAAGTGTCCAATTTTTCCCTTACAACTCTTCTGAGTCTAATGCTTGTGTCATCTGATATTAATATGGCCACCCCAGCTTTTTTAAGGGTGTTGTTTTCTTGGATGATTTTTCTCCAGTCTTTGATTTTGAGTCTGTTTGTTTTCACTATTCAGGTGTGTTTCTTGTAGACAGTAGAAAGTTGGATTCACCTTTTGATCCATTTAGCCACTCTGTGTTTCTTAACTGGTGCATTTAGTCTATTGACATTGAGAGAAATGATTAAATGGGATTTAATGTCATCTTTGTGTATAAGTTAGGCATGTCTGTTTGTCTGTCTTGTCTTAAAGTAGAGCTTTCAGTTTTTCCTAAAGGCTGGTTTTTCATCTGTAAAGTTTCTGAGATGCTGCTATCCATGAAATTATGTATCCTTCCTTCAAACCTGAACGTGAGTTGGGTTCAGTGCAGTATTCTAGGCGAAGCATCCATTTCAGTTAATCTTGTCACAATATCCCACCACTGTCTTCTGTCCATGAGAGTTTCTTGTAATATGTGCTGTAAATCTTATGGATGCTCCTTTGAATGTAATTTCTCATTTTGATCTAGCTTATTTCTGTATTCTATATCTGTAGGATACGTCATTGTGACTAGAATTTGTCTTGGGGTGTTTTTCTTCAGGTCTCTTTTAGCTGGTACACTTCGAGCATGCAGGATTTGATTGCATGCAGTCTTTTGCTCTAGAAGTTTCTCTGTGATGATGTTTTTGTTGATTCTTCCTGGGGATCCCCTTTCTGGGTCTCTGGGACACCAATGATTCTTATGTTGTTTATGTTGAGTTTATCAAAGACTTCTATTTTGTTATGTTCACATTTTGAGTACTTTTTCCATTGTATGTTCTTTTACCTTAAGGCTCTTTTCCAATTTATTCTGCTGTATGGAGTTGTTCTGCATTTCATTTTCCACTTTGCTGATTCTGTCCTTGGCTGCTGTTACCCTGCTGGAGAGGCTTTCCATTGATTTTTTCAGTGGAGCTACCATGTTTTTCACATCTGTTATTTCAGTTTGGAGTTTTCTGATTTCTCTCTATGTGTTCTGTTCAACTAGAGCTGTATTTTATTTGATTTTCATGAGGAATCCCCATATTTCTATTCTAAGCTCTTTATATGAGAGGTTAGTCATATGGTTGGTATTTTTTAGTTTATCACAGCTATCATTTTCATTCTCTGTGCATGTTGTTTGCCTTTGAGGTTTCCCCATTGTCAATCTTGTAGTGTGATGTTTTTTCCTGAGTGTTTTTGTGGAGTTCATTTGTTATAAAAAGTTCACGACCATTGAAGCGGAGTGGCCATGCTCTTCTGGAGCCTCTACGAGAGTGATTTTGCTGGGCCCTTCTCGGCCCACTCAGGACAGGTTCTGAACACAGAACAGTAGAGAAACATGCACAGATTAGTGCACCATCTCTCCCAATTGGTAATCACATAGCACCGGCAGATTTCTCCAGTCTGACTTCACAGACAGGATCTGCCTTTCTGCAAGTTACTGCTGATAGCTGCTTTCACTCATGGACTCAGCCTTTCTTGGCTTTTCGGCCTGGGCAACTCTAGGAGAGATTTTTCTGGGCTCTTCTCAGCCCGACCAGGAGAGGTTCAAGACACAGAATAGTAGAGAAACATGCACAGGTGACAAGCACAGACTCTCCCAATTGGAATTTAAAATTTATATGTCTAATACTTGTTCCTGTATTCTTTTTTTTAATTTTTAATTTTAATCAAAGTGCATTTCATAACTTTCACAGTAATATTATTTCATGGTAATATTTCATAGTAATATTATCTACATAGTGATATTAAATCAGGGGTATTCTATAAATTTTAGAAAGATTTGCTTTTTTCTTGGCACCCCAGAAATTTTTTTATAATGATGACTATTTTAGTTTACATATATACAGGCATGAAGTTTTAACTGTAATGTGGCTTATTCCTCATTCAAACAGGTAATCTTAAAGTCAGCTAGGAGACCCCAAAGCTCTCAATGAGTGCCCAAAAAGGAGATTTTGTCAATCTTTCTGAATTTATTCTTCAAAACATAAGATAAGATTATTCAACTTTCTAGAAAGGTTTAAGTTAAAGATGAAAAGACCAATTAATTTGCTGTATTTTATTCAATAAAATGCATTTAGAGGACATAACTTAAAGCCAATACTCTTGGGTAACCTATATGGAAGTTATTTATAGTAATAAACTAATCATAGGTAACTAAAAGTTGTAAATGCAATCACTAATCTGGCTTAAACTTTACCAGGGAAATTTACCCTGAAAATAAGTGAGAAATAACAGTAAAAGTAACTCAGCTGTTTTTTCTCCCTGCATGGAAACACTGTATAAATTTAAAGAGCTTTTCCCAAGATAAGACTGGTGTTGTGTTTTTAAGTATGCCTAAAGTATAATGTTATTTTGTTTTCATTCACTAGACTGCACTAATGTTAACTTTTCTCAAATAGTAAGAGACCAATTTCATACTTTGTATGCCTCTCTCAATGTCATGTAGTTTTTCATCAGTAATTATTGATTCATTTTTAATAATGCTTGAAGTGTTCCTTAGAAAGTACAAATAACTTGCCATACAAGTCAGGTTTATCTGAAATTGTCTAATAGTGCTGAAACTTTTCTTTCATATATTCTCCTACACTTAATCATGTTCTAGAATTCTAGAAAAGTTGTCTTTATGTTATAATAAACATTTTTCTGAAATACAGACTGATCAATAATTTTTACAAATATACTGCAACATCCGAAGGCTTGACTTCTTCCTTTTCTATGTGGATGCCCTTATTATCTTTATCTTGCCTAATCGCTACAGCAAGTATTTCCAGTACTAAGTGGTGAGAGAGGGCAGCCTTATTTTTACATGATTTTAAAGGAAAGGCTTTTAGTTTTTCATTTTCTTTTTTTGTGTGTGTGTTTATAGTGATATGTGTGCTTTCTAAAGACTAACTTGGCCTAATGTTCATAATTTGAAGAAGCAACTTCTAGCAAAAATATGACTGAAAACAGTCCCAAGTCTTCTGGGGGACCTTGTTATAATTGAAGACCCTCTTCTATCTTCTCTCTCTCTTTTTTAGCTTTAGCATTTTTTTAAAATATTTTATTTAAACACCTTGATTACATACATAATTATGTTTGGGTTTCAGTCATGTAAAGAACACAACCCAGTGTAACGTTCCCATAACCATTGTCCCAAAACTCCCTCCTCCCTACCCCACCCCCGCCTGTACTCTAGACAGGCTCTCCAATTCCCTCATACACTCTCATTATTAGGACAGTTCAAAATGCAGTTATTTCTCTAACTAAATTCATCACTATTTGTGGTGAGCCTCCTGAGGTGAGCTGGAACTTCCAGCTCTTTTCTATTTTGTGTCTGAAAATTATTATTATTGCAAGAATGCCTTTCATTTTTCTTAAAACCCAAAGATGTGTGATACCATTCTGCGTTTTTCTTTCTCTCTCTGACTTATTTCACTCAGCATGATAGATTCCATGTGCATCCATGTTAGGAAAATTTCATGACTTCATCCCTTCTGACAGTTGCATAATATTCCATTGTGTATATGTACACAATTTCTTTAGCCATTCGTCTGTTGAAGGGCATCTAGATTGATTCCAGAGTCTTGCTATGGTAAATAGTGCTGCAATGAATAAAGGCGTAAGGAAGGGGTTTTTGTATTGTAGTTTTGTGTTCCTAGGGTATATTCCTAGGAGTGGTATAGCTGGATCATATGGGAGCTCGATATCCAGTTTCTGGAGGAATCTCCATATTGCTATTGATAAAGGTTGAAAACACGGCATTCCCGCCAGCAGTGGATAAGAGTTCCTTTCTCTCCACACCCCCAACAACACTGTTTGTTCTCATTCTTTGTGATGTGTGCCTTCTCTATGGTCTGAGGTGGTACCTCATAGTTGTTTTGATTTGCATCTCCCTGATGATTAGCGATGTGGAGCATTTTTTTCATGTGTCTTTTGGCCATTTGTATTTCTTCTTTGTCAAAGTGTCTGAATGCATCTGCATTCATCACCGATATTGGTCTGTAATTTTCTTTTTTGTTGCATCTCTGTCTGGATTAGGTATCAAGGTGATGTTGGCTTCATAAAAGGTATTTGGAAGTGTTTCCGTTTTTCGATTTCATGAAAGAGTCTTGCCAGGATTGGTAGTAGTTCCTCTTGGAAAGTTTGAAAGAATTAATTAGTAAATACATCTGGCCTTGGCTTCTGTTTTGGGGCAGACATTTGATTACCGTTTTAATTTCATCAATAGTGATGGGGGTGTTTAGATATGCTACATCCTCATCCTTCAACCATGGAAGATTGTAAGAGTCCAAGAATTTATCCATTTCTTCCAGGTTCTCATTTTTAGTGGTGTAGAGCTTCTCAAAGTAGTTTCTGATTACCCTTTGAATCTCTGCCATATCAGTAGTGATCTCTCCTTTTTCATTCCTAATACGAGTTATCAATTTCTCTCTCTCTCTTCCTTTGTTAGCTTTGCCAGTGGTCTATCCTTTTTATATTTTCAAAGAACCAACTTCTGCTTTGGTTGATCTTTTGCATTGTTTTTTTCGGGTTTCCACTTCATTGATTTCTGCTTTCAGATTTATTATATCCTTCTGTCTCTCTATTTTTGGGTCCTTTTATTGAGCACTTTCTAGTTCTATAAGCTGCGCCATTAAGCTACTCAGGTAAGCCCCTTCTTCCTTCCTGATGTGTGCTTGCAAAGCTATAAATTTTCCTCTCAGTACTGCTTTTGCTGTGTCCCATAAGTTCTGAAAGTTTGTGCCTTCATTATCATTTGTTTCCAGGAACTTTTTGATTTCCTCTTTGATTTCATCTCGGACCCATCCAGTATGAGGCTGTTTAACTTCCAGGTGTTAGAGTTTTTCTTCTTTGTTCCTTTCGAATTCACAGATAATTTCAGAACCTTGTGTTCAGCAAAGTTAGCCTGCAAAATTTCTATCCTCTTGATATTATGAAGATATCTTTTATGTGCCAGCATGAAGTCTATCTTGGAGAATGTCTCATGTACATTGGAGAAGAATGTGTATCCAGGTTTCTGGGGATGACGTGTCCTATATATATCCACTAGGCCTCTTTCTTCCATTTCTCATTTCAGGTCCAGTATATTCTTGTTGTGTTTCAGTCTGGTTGACCTATCCAGTGTTGACAAAGTCGTGTTGAGGTCCCCCACAATTATTGTGTTGCTGTTGATGCTATTTTTCAGCTTTGTCAACAATTGTATTCAATTATTTCCTGGACCCTCATTCGTTGCATATATGTTTAGAAGCTTGATTTTTTTCCTGTTCTACATACACCTTGATTAATATATTATGTCCATCCTTGTCCCTTACAACCTTCCTATGTATAAAGTTTGCATTATCTGATATTAGTATGGCCACTCCAGCTTTTTATGGATGTTGTTTGCTTGGATAATTTTCCTCCAGCCTTTTATTTTGAGTCTATGTTTGTTCTGACTATTCAAATGCATTTCTTGTAGACAGCAGAAAGTTGGATTGAGATTTTTTTGGGGGGTCACACCCAGCAGTGCTCAGGGGTTACTCCTGGATCCATGCTCAGAAATTGCTTCTGGCAGGCACAGGGGACCATATGGGGCACCGGGTTTCGAACCGATGCCCTTTTGCATGAAAGGCAAATGCCTTACCTCCATGCTATCTCCTGGGCCCCAGATTGAGATTTTTGATCCATTTAGCCACTCTGAGTCTCTTAACTGGTGCCTTTAGTCCATTGACATTGAGAGAAAGAATTGTCCTGGGATTTGATGCCATCTTTATATCAAAATTTGGTGTGTCTTTTGGTTAGTTTGTCTTAAATTAGGTCTTTCAGTTTTTCTCTTAAGAGTGGGTTTGAGTCTGTAAAATATCTGAGCTCTTTTTTTGTTTGTGAAACCATGTAGTTTACTGTCAAACCAGAAAGTGAGTTTTGCTGGGTACAGTGTTCTAGGTGAAGTAGTCATTTCATTCAGTCTTGTCACAATATCCCACCACTGCTTTCTGGCCTTGAGTGTTTCTGGTGACAGATCTGCTGTAAATCTCAAGGATGTTCCCTTGAATATAATTTCCTTTTTTGATCTTGCTGTTTGCAGAATTATGTCTCTAATCTGTGAGATTCGTCATTGTGACTAGGATTTGTCTTGGGGTATTTTTCCTGGGGTTTCTTTTGGTTGGTACTTTTTGGGCATGCAGGATTTGATCACATATATTCTTTAGTTTGGGAAGTTTCTCTTTAATGATGTTCTTGACCATTGATTTTTGCTGGAAATTTTCTTCCTGTGTCTCTGGGACTCCAATGATTCTTAAGTTGTTTCTGTTGATCTTATTATAGACTTATCTTTTCATCTGTTCCCATTCTTTGCCTATTTTTTCCATTGTCTGTTCGTTTCTTTTAAGTTTTTTTCCCAATCTCTCCCACTGTATGGAGTTGCTATTTATCTCATCTTCCAAAGCACCAATTTTATTCTCAGTTTCTTCTACTCTGGTGTTGAGATTATCCATTTTGTCATTCAATTCATTTACTGAGTTTTTCAGGTCTGTTAGTTGACATGTTATTTCAGTTTGGATTTTTGTGATTTCTGTCATCATATTTTCTTGGTTTTTATTAGTGTTCTGTTCAACTTGATCCATGATTTTTCTGAGTTCTTTCAGCACCCTCCATATTGCTTTCTAAAGTCCTTATCTGAGAGATTGATTAGTTCGTTGGTCATTATCTGGTCATCAGAATTGTCATCTTCATTCTCTCTGTCTAATGTTGGCCCTAGTTGTTTCCCCATTGTCACACTAGTATTATGTGTTTTTCTACGTGTGCAGTGGTATTCATTGGTTAAATGATGTGCGCAGCCACACTCCTCTGGTTCCACCCTTTCTGAGTGTGTCGACTTGCCTACAAGGGAGTGGAGTCCTCTGTGGATGAGGCCTCACAGAAGATCAAATCTTAGGCCAAGGCACACAGCAGAGAAGACTGTCTAGATAGAAATTCTGGCCTTCAGTTATCCAGCACAGCCCTTAGTATGATTTTTTCTCTTCTTGTTGTGATGATGTGCTTTCTTTAGAAAGAGTGCATGGCCGCAAAGCCAAGCGGAGCGTCCGTGCTCTTCTGTAGCCTCTTTTCGGCCTAATCCCAAGAGGTCCGGATGACAGGAGAGGAAAAATAAACACAAAGACAGGACTACAGTTTTTCGCAGTCAGCCCCACTAGGCAGGCGTGGATTTGCAGAAATTCCCAGCCTGACGTCACAAACAGGGTATCTGGCTTTTGCATAGTACTCGCTTCTTGCCAGTTTTTATGTATTGAGGTGTTTTGGGGCGTTCCTGCCCTAGAATGGACCTCTGGGAGAGCGAGTTTTTTTTTTTTTTTTTTGGAGCCAATTTGGTCCACTCCCAGGAGGTCCAGACAACAGGAGAAGAAAAATAAACACAAAGACAGGACTCATAGTTTTTCGCAGTCAGCCCTGCTTTTAGTTTTTTCTAATTGAGGATAATAGTTGCCATTAGCTTTTTGTAGATGGCATTGATTATATTGAGAAAAGTTCCTTTCTTTCCCATCTTGATGAGTTTATATCAAGAATGGATGTTGGAACTTATCAAATGATTTCTCTGCATCTATCTATATATGATATAGATAATATGGTTTTAATTTCTCTTGGTGTTGATATTATGTATTATGTTAATTAATTTATGAGTGTTACACCATTCTAACATTTCTGGAATAAACAACCTACTTGATCGTGTGAATGACCTTCTTGATGAGGCATTAGATCCTGTTTGTCAGAATTTTGTTGAGGTTCTTTGCATCTGTGTTCATCAGGGATATTAGTCTATAATTTTCTTTGGCAGCATCTCTGTTTGGTTTTGGTATCAAGGTTATGTTTGTTTCATAAAAATTGTCTGCAAGTTTTCCCATTTTTTTTATTTCATAAAAGAGGCTTGCGAGTGTTGGTAGAAGTTCCTCTTGAAAGGTTTGAAAGAATTCTTTGTGATTCATTCTGGGCCTGGGCTTTTGGGGCAGACATTTGATTACCATTTTAATTTTCTCAACAGTGGTGTGGGTGTTTAGATATGTTACATCCTCCTTATTCAACCTTGGAAGGTTATAAGAGTCCAACAATGAATCCATTACTTCCAGGTTCTTATGTTTCTTGGCATAGAGTTTATCAAAATAGTCTCTATTACCCTTGAATTTCTGCAATATCTGTAGTGATCTTCCCCTTAACAAGTTTAATCTGGTTTACAAGTCTGTCTCTCTCTTTCTCTCTCTCCTCTCTCTCTCCTCTCTCTCTCTCTCTTTGAGTTTTGCAAGGGTCTATCAATCTTGCTTATTTTTTCAAAGAACCAACTTCTGATTTTTTTATCTTTCAGATTAGTTTTTGTATCTCCAATTTCTGCTCTACGTTTTGATATTTTCATATGTACACATATTTTATTTTTGTTGTATATTTTCTAATCTTATAGGCTGCATCATTAAGCTACTTATGTAGCCCCTTCTACTTTCCTGATGTGTTCTTGCCAACCTATAAATTTTTTTTTCAGCAAAACTTTTGCTGTGTCTCATTGATTCTGATCATTTATGTCTTCATTTTCATTTGTTTCCAGGAAAGTTTTGATTTCCTCTTTAATCTCATCTTGGGCCCACTGTTTGTTTAGTTGTAGGCTGTTTAATTTCTAGGTGTTAAAGGTTTCTTCTGTGTTCCTTTGTATTTCACATTTAATTTCAGAGCCTTGTGATCAGTGAAAGTAATCTGCACAATTTCTATCATCTTATTTTATGGAGGTATGTTTTATGTGCCAGCATGTGGTCTATCCTGGAGAATGACCTACCTATGCGCATTGGAGAAGAATGTGTATCTAGGTTTCTGGTGTTGGAGTGCTGTAAATAAATAAATAAATATATATATACATATATATGTATATATACTCTAACACATGCACACACACACACACATATATATATATATATATATATATATATATATATATAGCACTCCAACACCAGAAACCTGGATACATATATATATATATAAGATTATATATATATAAAATTATATATATATGTATATATATATATATATGTGGGATACCCCAACATGGCCCTGCTACCACTTGACAGGTCAACAAGACTGAAATCCAACAATACACTATCCCAGCTTGTATTATCTAGGTGACTTAGGCAATTAACAAAATAATTCCCATTTTTCTCATTTACGAAATAGTGAGTCAATATATTTAATAATTAAATTAACAGTGCTAAGATTAGTGTTTGGATTATGGTAAGTGTGAAATAAATGTGAATGACTATTAATTTCCAAAAATAGAATTTATTATTAAAGTGCATAAGACTTTTTGAATAACTGTTAAGTTGTTCTGATAAATAATTTGACTTGAGATCATTTGCATTTTTTGTTGAACATTTGACTGGAAAAATGTTAGATATTTTACAGTAATTACAAAATCAAATAATAATATAATATTACTGAAATTACGAGCAATTAAAAAATGAAATAACAAGACCAAAAAAATTGGTAGGCAAAATGAAAATCTCACTGGCAAGCCACACCAGCAGTATAACAACTGCTGAGGACAGAATTAGGGAGCTGGAAGAGGAGCTATATAACATTTGCAAACAATAGAATTGTCTAGAAACAATAGAATTGTATAATAAAGTGGAAAGCTAAAAAATAATATGCAAGAAATACATAATTTATATACATAAATAAAGATATATATAGATATATCCCAATATATATTGGGATATATATATCTTTATTTATGTATATAAATTATGTATTTCTTGCATATATATTTCTTGCAATATATATATTGGGATATATCTATCTATCTATATCTATATCTATCTATCTATCTATATCTATCTATCTATATCTATCTATACCCGGCAGCACTCAGGGGTTCATTCTGGCTCTATGCTCAGATATAGCTCCTGGCAGGCTTGGGGGACCATATGGGATACCAGGATTTGATCCACCAACCTTCTGCATGCAAGGCAAATGCCTTATCTCCATGCTATCTCTCTGGCCCAAGATAAAAATATTTTAAAAATGCTATTTAAAATTGTACCTCAGGAAAGCAAGTACCTTATAATCAACTTAACTAAAGAAGTAAAAGATTTATATGATGAAAAATTAAAAACACTGCTTCAAGAAATGAAACAGGTTATAATAAAATGAAAATATGTAGCTTATTCATGGACTTGTAGAATTAACGTGATTAAGATTTCTATTCTCCTCAAAGTATTTTACAGATTTAATGCAGTCACTATAAAAATTACCATAACATATAAAATAAAATAGATGCTCAAAATTTATATGGATAAATAAATGCCCACAAATAGCTAAAGCAATCCTTGGCAAGAAAAAAAATAGATGAAGGAATAACTTCCCCCTATTTAAACTGTACTACAAAGCATTAGTCATTAAAACAGTATAATACTTGAATAAAGACAGACCTTCAGATTATGGAATAGTCATGAATATCCAGAAATGAACCCACAGGTTCAAGAACAATTTTAATACAGGCAAAAGAATTGGAATAAGAAAATATTCAACACAGGGTGCTGGAAAAACTGGTCAACTACATTGAAAAAATTAACTCAGATCTATCCTTAACACCACACAAGCACAAAGGTCAAATTAAAATTGTTTAAAGTTTTTGATATCAATCAAAAAACTATAAGGCACATATAGGAAAACATAAGCAGGACATTTCATGATACCGAAGGTAAAGACATCTTAATGATGTAATTCCACTGGCCAATCAAGTGGAAGAAATGATAAGCAATGAATTACTTTAATCTGTAAAGCTTCTGTGCTTCAAAGAATATATTGAGTGGGATCCAAAAGCTACACATAGAATCGGAGAAACTATTCACCCAAATACCCATCAGATAAGGGCTTAATACCTGTAATATACAAGGCATTGAATAAACATTAAAAGAAAAAACACAGAACCCATCAAATATGGGAGAAGCAGTAAACAGATATTTCCTCAAATTAAAATACAGCATTAATCATTAGGAAATTAGGGAAATAAAAATCAAAACAATGAGATACAACATCACACATGGATACACACACAAGATAAACCACTGGCGACATGGACATGGGGAGAAAGGGACTCATATTTATTGCTTGTGGCAATGCAGAAAAATATTAGAAAAATTTCTACAAATTTTTAGAAAAAATATTTAGAAAAATATGGACATTCTTTAAAAAGCTTAGAAATTGAGCTCCTATATGATCCTGCAATACCTCTCTTAGAGTTATACCTAAAACACAAATACACAATACAAAAGTGCTCCCTGCACTCCTATGTTCGGAGCAACAGTAGTTAGCCAGAATCTGGAAACAACTCATGTGCTCACAACAGATAACTAGTTGAAAAAACTGTGGCATATATGCACAATAGGATACTATGCAGCCGCTAGGAAAAATGAAGTCATGAAATTTGCTTATATATGAATGGAAACGGAAAGTATTATGCTGAGTGAAATGAGATGGAAAGGGAGTGAACATAGAATAATATAACTTTTGTAGGAAATAAGAAAAACAAGAGATAGTACAGTAATGATATCCATAGACAATAGAAATAAGTGTCAGGAGATGCAGCTTAGTGTAGTAACTTTACTACAAAGAGCAGAGTATATTTAGTGTAGAGAAGTTTCTACTATAACAGTGATAGTTGGATCAGAACACTCTCTACAAGAATTTGATGTTGAAAGGAGAGAAAGTGACATGGGAGTTCCTAGTGCAAACCAAACCACAGTGTCTATCAAAAAGTAAAGAGAGAAAGAAAGGGAGAGAGAAACAAATTGTCTGCCCTAAGACAGGTGGGAGTGGGAGGGTAGGGGAGGAAGGGAAACAGGAGACTGGTGGTAGGAAGGGTGCACTGGTGGTTTATATTCTTGAATAAAATCCAACAATGAACAGTTTTGTAACCATGGTGCTTAAATTAAAGCAATTAATTTTAAAAATGATTAAAGATATTTTATTGTGCTTCAAAACATAGACAAGGGGCCGGAGAGATAGCATGGAGGTAGGGTGTTTGCCTTTCATGCAGGAAGTTGGTGGTTCTAATCCCAGCGTCCCATATGGTCCCCTGAGCCTGCCAGGAGCGATTTCTGAGCTTAGAGCCAGCAGTAACCCCTGAGTGCTGCCGAGTGTGACCCAAACAAACAAACAAAAAAACATAGACAACCCCAAAATAATAACTATAATTCACTACTAATTTTGTGTATGGGATATATCTTTTAGTATGATAAAAGACAATGGCCAATTATAACTCTTCTCCATTTTTTGTTGATTATGGGGCACAGGTTATTCTGATCAAAGAGCATGACAGATTCTTACAGAATGAAATACTAGATTCTGCTTTCCCCTTTCTTTTTGTCAATGCAATTAGAAATACCATAGTAATCTATCATCTCTTTGGTGCTCTGTAAAAGTAGGCTCAAAAGATGAACTAGAGAACCATCTAATATGGGCAAGTTATTATAGTTAATACTTTAATTAGTAATTTAGGTTTATATCTTTGGTACCTTCTATATTTGTATTGGTATACAAATAAAAGTTGTATATACAAATTACAGTTGCCCCCAGGAAGAGTAGTACATTTTATACGCAGATACCAGAATGTGACTTTTGACTCCCTCTGCCAATTAGATTTTGTTCTTATTCTATAAAGATAAGTGTCCCAGACTGAAAAAAAAAGAAATATATATATATATATATACATTTATATACTTCAGTTGATTTTTCTAATTCTAAATTATTTACTGATATTCAAATATGTTTCTGAGAAGTTTGTTATTACCTGAACAAGAGCATGCATCTTAATGCCAGATTCTTTGATGAGACTGTAATATTTTTCCATTTGATCATTCTGATCATCCAGAGAAAGAAGAAATTCTTTTCTTTCTTTTCTTTTAAATATTGGAGATATCCATGTTTTCATAATGTTTTGGATCTCTTCCAAGTTGTTTTTAGTTTTCTGAATTTTTTGTTCAAGACTATGAATACTACTGGTAATTTGAATTACATAATCCCAAACACCTGTTCCTCAAAAAGAGAAAAAGAGAAAAATAATTTAGGGTTTATAGTTAAAATATAGTTGTACAGAAGATAGGATCTTATATGTGGTTTTTGTATGCATGTTATTTATTACCAGAATATTTTCATTGTTATACAAAACTATCTATTCTTACGATTACTCTGGTTATGAACGGTAGCTGAATAATCAAAGCTGCAATTTTGTACCCCATTCAGACAACTTAATGGAAATAACTGTCTCTTAAGACTAAAAACCAGTGAACTAGACTGAGGGTTTTATCTGGAGAATATGATAATGTCTCTCTTGGATAAACCACCTTTTCACATTGTTGTAACTTTGAGCCAAGACAGAGGCTTTAAATGATAAAAAATTCCAGCCTATAGGGAACGACACTAATCAATAAACCAATAGTGTCTCTTAGATCTGCTATTATCATAATAAAAATAACACCCATGCCTTATATTTTATCTGTCATTTTTATAATTCATGACATTATGTCAATATACTTCTCATTAGTACATGCCAAATATTCCACCTCATAAACATACACTTTCCTGAATACTATCTGGACTATTATGTGGCCATAATTATTGGCATAAAAAAGATCACCATTTCAAAGCCTATTCTACAGCATACATTGGCTAAATTTGAAACTTACATTTTTTTTTAACTATACACTTTGTTTGTTTGTTTGTTTGGGTAATATCTGGCGTGCTCAAAAATTACTCCTGGAAGGCTTGAAGGATCATATGGAATGTCAGGGTTAAAACCTGGGTTGGCCAAGTACAAATCAATCACCTTACATGCTGTGCCACTTTAGCCCCCCATTTACACTTCTACTTTATTCAACATTTGGTTTATTAGTAGAAGTACTATGTATTTATTATCCTTAATGTGGTAGACAACAACTTTTGGTGAAAGGGAAGATGACAAACCTTCTGTGCTCAAAGCTTTCTCCTGGCCCCTCTGTTCAGGGATGACTTCTGTTATTGCTTTGGGGGACCATATGTAGTGCTATATATTGAAATAAAGTGAGCCAACACAATGCAAATGCTTTGTTCCTTCCACTACAGATCCATTCTTAAACTGTTTTCTTGTCATTGGGGTACACCAGTACCACTTGATGACTTATTTGAGTTAATCATAGTACTTCTTTTCAGCACTTCAACTAGTAGATGCTTAAAGCATATTCTCTTCTTGTGTAGTGAAAAAAAGTTGTTTTGTATGTAATTTGGAATTCCAAGTTTCTATGTGACTTTCTCTTCAAATTGTAACATTTTTAGAGTGAAAATTAATTTTCCTGATATGTCAGATCTCGTTTTATTTTTATTCTACATCTTTTTAAATTACAGTGTTTTATAAGGCTTATATTACAGTTAATAAAACTTTTAAAAACAGTAAAATAATTTTAACGTGGAATATAGTGCCTAATGTGAGCTGGAAGCTCATGTCACCTGCGATCCTCCATAAGTGAATAGCAACTTATTCTAAATATAATCAAATAGTTTTTTATTATATTGCATTATATTATATTATATTATATCATATCATATCATATCATATTATATTATATCATATATTACATTATATATTACATATATGGTAGTCTAGGGGTATGTATTTCCAACTTGATTCATATATATGAATATATATTATATAATTATATATCATATTAATAGATTATATTCTATATATTATAGATATAACATTATATCTATATTATATATATTCTACATCATATTATATTTAATATATTACATAATATATTATATTATAGTCATATAATCAGAAAAGGGATATAAACTCTTTGTACTCTATTTCTTGTAGGTATGCTTGAAGGGAAAACATACTTTTGTTTAAAATTACATTGAGAAAACTATGGAGAAAAATGAGGTTTAAGCTTTTAATTTAAATTTTCTTATCACTCAATATTTTCCTCAGACTCTAGGTCTGTCCTGTTACCTTCTGATTTCCAGTTCAGAGTCTCCTCTGCAGCTCTTAAACAGAAGTCAATGTTTTCCAGTTCCTTCTTGACTAGTGGAAATTCAACCTCTAGCAGAGATTTCATAAGCTTGTTGTACCAATTTGTCATTAACTCCAAATTAGCAACAAGTTGTTGATAAAATTTCCTGGCAGAAAACATGGCAGTTGCAGTCTCAGGGATGTTCTCCAAATGCCTGGGTTCAAGATAACTCATTTCTTTCAGCACAGAAATCAGCTGGATAAATGAATAAACATTTGTGAGTATAGTTCAGTGGCAGTCAATAATGGCAATATGACTCTACAACTAAAAAAACTTTAGACAGTTCAAAGACTTTCTTAACTTCAGATCTCACAGATTCCTAAAATTTTATCACTGAAAAGGAGAATGAAATGTTCAGCTGAAAATGTAAATACTAACTAAAAAAGTAGTAATATTAGCAAATCTGTAAATTAAAAGCAAGAGGATAGAATGCTGAGACCACTCTTAGCATGTACACAAAGTGGAGGACTGTCTACAAGTGTATCCTAAGGCAAGACTCTTCCAGTCCTGAGGCTGGGAGAGGATCAAAGATGCCCTCCATAAATGGAACAGCTCTACCACTGATCCTGGCTGCACCCAACGTCAGAAGTCAGCAATTCAGTTTCAGAAACAGTCCCCAAGTGTACCACAGTGATCCTGTCAATGAAAAAGAACCAGAGGCCATCCTAACAGTAGCAAACAAACTCTCAGATAGGTCAGAAGGCAGATCCAGTTTAATAAATGATGGTCTGCTAATTAGTCTGAAAAATTATCTCATTCACTCAGTGCAGCTCCTTCAGATATCTCTGTGCCAGTTAGGGAGATAATGAGAATTAAGTTAAAAAGACATGACCCAGACTACAAAAGAAATCATACTAAAGTAGCACAAAAGCCTATGAGGGTAGTTGAAAAATACTGTAACCCCACTGATTCATTTAGTGGTGTTCACCTATATAATCTTAACATTTACAGCATATCTATTACAAGCTAAAGTAAAATCATCCCTCATGCCATATCTGTAAGCCCAGGTGAACAAATCTGAGTCAGGTTGCAAATGAAATAATCCAGATGAGAGTGAGGATAAAACACATATAGTCTGGAAGTCTTTTACCTCCTGTGGAGAGCAAGCTACCTAGAGGAGCTGTTGTTTTTATTGAGTACAGAGCCCACACCTGGGTGGGGCAGTAAGGTAGATAGCTCAGGCTATCATGAGCCAGTTCCACCCAGATTTACAAGTAAGGCAATCTGTTTTAGGCAAATCCAAGTTGTAAAGGAACACACAAAGGAAATCTGGATGATCTTTGTTTTAGGTAAAATAAGGTGCAACCTACAAGCAATGATTCAGGCCTGAATACAGTGATAGAGTATAGTGAAATATAATCAACAAAATGAATTCCTCACTAAGAATAAGTCACTTAGGGGGCTATAGCCTTGGCACAGCATTAGGGCATTTGACTGGCATGCGGCTGACCTAGGATGGACCACGGTTTAATCCCCTGGCATCCCATATGGTTCCCCAAGCCAGGAGTGATTTCTAAGCACAGAGCTAGAAGTAACCCCTGTGTTATTGGGTATGGTCCAAACACCAAAAACAGAAAAAGAAATAAGAATAATTCACTCAGTCATATCCTCATTCAGATATAAAGAAATGATAAACAGAATTAAATACCCTAATCAATAGATAAAGCCTGGAAAAATAGATCTGAAAATTAAATTCAACATCTCCTCCCTGTAAGAAACACACCTAAATATTCAGAGCAAACGCAAATCAAAGTCAAACTTTAAAGACGAGTCTTTAAACAAATAACTCCTATTAAAAGGCTATTGACTTGTCTGCAGTTATTCAGCTCATAGACTCACTCTGGCCTCAAAAGAGACACAAATTCTGGAACACTGGCTACATAGCTGAAAAGGTGATAATCTAGAAAGGAGGAAGTAGATCATGTCCCTGCTCTGCTAAAACCATTCCTGCTGCACCCAATACCCATAATCACCACTTCACCAATGGTGCAGCTTCATCAATCAACTATAACTCTCTGTAGAAACACATTTGACTACATTCCAGGAATGCCACTATTTAGTCAATATCTCCAGAGCATTTTTGGAGTGAGTGTGGGCATGCTCACACTGCCTCCTTGTATTTCTGGAAGCCTTGTAGTTGAAAGATACTCTATAAAAGTTGAGGAATAATACATGCCAACTCCAATTTTTTCATTACTGTCATACCCATAGGAATACAATTTAGACACTGATATGTATCTGAAGCCACCTACTTTTCAGAAACAAAAAGAGTAACAATATGCCCAATTAGCAACAATAGCTTACTAAACATTCTGACCATGACTTTATGATCTCATTTAAAATTGCAATGATTTTGGACTGGAGCAGGGTTTCAAATGGTAGGGCGTTTTGCCTTGTATGTGCTAACCTAGGATGGGCTGCGGCTCAATCCCATGGCATCCCATATGTTCCCTCAAGCCAGAAGCGATTTCTGAGCACATAGCCAGGAGTAAACGCTGAGCAACACTGGGCGTGGCCTCAAAACAAAACAATATAAAATTGCAATGATTTTAATACATTTTCTTGCTGCTGCATTCTAGTTTTTCTTTTCTTTCTTTATTTTTTAAATAATTTTACTCCTAATTACCAATGAACAAAAGTATTTTCATCAACTATGGTATGCATGATCTTTAAATAAAACATTTTATATTAAAAAGATTTGAGGTGGTTATCATATGACATAGAAATAAGGCTCCAAAAGGTTATGAGAGCTAGAGTAATTTCTTAATAATCAAGGTGTTGCAAGTCAGCCCCTGAAGAGGTTGACTGATAGAGGGATGGAGAATGAGGTCTTTCCCCTCCAGCTCGGAGCACGCGTCTGCCACCCTGCTCAACCAGTGGTTCTGAGGTGAAGGCGGCAGGAAGAAAACCAACAGGCAGTCAAGCTTCTGAAGAAAACAGCTCTTTATTCCGTGAAGAGACCGAAGACAAAAGGCCTAGGAATAGGCCAGGGTAGGGTCAGTAACATAATAATCCCACGAAATGCTTACATACACAGCACAAGGGATAAGCACATAAGAAAACAGTAACATTTATAACCATATGCATTCAATAAGAGTATATAAATACTTAAATTCCTAAAACAATTATTAATAGACTTTATGAAAGAATATCAACACAATAGTAGTTATAAAAGAAAAGATTGCTTTGTCACCTTTTCATAGACGAACCAAACTGAAAACTGAAAAAGGATATTCTGACTTTGAAGGAAGAAATAAAAGAAAGAGTGTTAGGGAGGTAGTGTGTGTATATGCATATTTATTTATACAAATTATATGCATATAAAGAGATTTTCATCACCAAAAAGTGAATGCATTCTCTCCTCTAAAGCACATAGGACATTTTCCAAGATGCATAACAAACCTATACCTCCATAAGATTAAAGGATATATACTGTACTAAGCAGATCACTATACACAAAATATAAAACTGAATTCCAAACAGACTCAGATAAATAACTCTGACACCTGGAAAATAAACAACTCACTATTGAACAATTTGTGGGTCAGAGAGGGATTCATATAGGAAATCAAAATATTCCTAAAACAAATGCAAATGAGGGCAGGAACTAAAAAGCATCAATAGGAAGGAAGAGCCTAAATAAATAAGATAACCTAATTAAACCACTCAGGAAATTGGATAGTGGCCAAAAATAAACTAAAAGCAAGAAAGAGAAGGATTTAATAAAACCAAGAGCAGAAAATAATGAACTGATACCCCCCAAATTCCAAAAATCAATGAAAGCAAGAGTTAGATTTTGAACGAAATAACCAAAAACTATGCATTATTAGCATCACTGAGACAGTGATTAATAAACCGAGTCAGAATGAGAAATGGTTTGTCATATCAGATACCACTGAAATTTAAAATATAATCAAAATTACATTAGTAATACTTGCACTAGAAAATGGGAAAAACTATGCTACAAAATTAAAAAAAAAACAAACACACAAAAAATGTATAAATTCTGGAAATACTATAAACTCCTAAATTTAAAACAAGATAATGTGGGCCCTTTGGCTGCCCTGCACCATTGGAATGTCACTGGGACCTGTAGATGAATGGTGAGCGTGGTACTCCCTCCCTAATCCTCCCACATGCATGCCCCTAAGCTGTCCAGCTACCCTGAGCCACCCTGGGCATCTGGGACGCCCCTGGGACCTGTACATGAGCGGTGAGCGTGGAACTCCCTGCCTTACCCCCTGCAGGTGCGCCACTGAGCTGCCCAGCACCCCAAGCCTCCCTGCACCGCTGGGAAACCGTTGGGACCTGCAGACCAGTGGTGAGCTTGGGAATGCTCCCCTCCCCAACTACAAGTGTGCGTTCTCCACCTGGAACCTTTGGGTATATTAAAGACAGCCTGACCCCCTGAACCCCGGAGTGGAGTTTGGAATCCCAGGTGCTGGAGAAAGGTGTCCGCTGGGTAGAGTTTTGGGACCCAGGGCTGCTGCCTGCCATGTGTTTCCAAAACAAAAGTCCAGGTCTAGATGGCTTTACAGATGAATTCTATCAAACATTCCAAGAAGAATACTACTATTTATTTACAGGATCTTCCAAACCATTGAAAAGACAATAATCCTCCCCATTTCCTTTTATGAGGCTAATATCACACTCATTCCCAAAGATGGTAAAGACACCACCAAGAAAGAATCACCACTAATGAACATAGATGCAAAAATACTCATCAAAATCTTAGCAAACCGAATCCAGCACTACATCAAAGAGATTATGACCAAGTGGGTTTTATTCCAGGGATGCAAGATGGTTCAGCATATGCAAATCAATCAATATGATACACCTCATCACCAACAAGAAAGACAAATCTATACAGAAAAGGCATTTGACAAAATCCAACAACTATTCATGTTGAAAACACTCAGCAAAATAGTGATGGAATGAACCTTCCTCAAGATAGTTACAGCTATCTATGTCCACAGCCAATAATATCCTTAATGGTGAAAAAAATGAAAGCATTTCCACTAAGGTCAGGAACTAGGCAACGCCTCTCCACTCTTATTCAATATAAACTTAGAAGACCTGCAATACCAATCAGAAAAGAGAAGGGAAACAAAGGAATCCAAATTAGGAAAGAGGAACTCAAACTATCTCTTTTTGCAGATGATATGATGATATACATCGAGAACCCTAAAGAGTTCACAGTAAAACTTAAAGAAACAATTAACCAATATAGCAAAGTGGCCGACTATAAAGTCAATACACAGAAGATGGTAGTGTTCCTCTGTAGTATAGAGTCTATACAAGTAATCTATACAAGTATAGAGTCTATACAAATAACGAAGTAGAGGAGAGAGAGATTAAGGAGACAATCCCATTTAAAATAGTATCAAAAAACATTAAGTACCTAGAAATCAACCTTACAAGGGAAGTGAAGGACTTATACCATAAAACACTTCAGAAAGAAATTGAAGAGGATGGAAGGAAATGGAAGAACATCCATGCTCATGGGTAGGTAGAATCAACATAGTCAAAATATCTTACCTAAACTTCTATATAGATTTAATGCAATCCCTATCCAAATTCAGACATCATTTTAAAAGACTTAGAATAATCAAACATAAAATTTATCTGGAACCACAAAAGACTCAGTATTGCCAAATACAAACTGAAAAACAAGAAGCTGGTGGCATTTCTTTACCTAACCTGAGACTATGTTATAAAGCCATAGTGATCAATACAACATGGTATTGGATGAAAGACAGAGCCGCAGACTAGTTCTGGAACAGAATTTCCAGAGATAAGCCCCCAGATATACAGTCAATTAATATTTGACAAAAGAGAAAAGAACTTGAAAGGGAACAAAGAAAGTTTCTTTAACAAATGGTGTTGGTACAATTGGAAAACTACCTCTAAGAGACTGAAATTTACCCATACCTTTTACAAAAGCCAACTCAAAATGGATTAAAGACCTTAAAATTACACCTGAATTTATAAAGTTTATTGAGGAAAAATAGGCAGAAGACTTGAAGACCTACATATCAACAATTTTTCAAGGATGAACTGTCAATGGCAAGAACTTTAGCATCAAACAAACAAATGGGACTACATCAATCTAAAAAAGTTTTACATGGCGAAAAAAACCCTACTTAATACTCGAAGACATTTAACAGAATGGAAAAAAATCTTTGCACTCAACAGTAAGACAAAGGACTGAAATATTAAATATACAAAGTACTCAAAAAGCTAAGACCACAAAATCATATAAAGCCATAAGAATGGGAGAGAAGAAATGAATAGACACTTCTCCAAGGAAGACCAAAATATGGTCAACAGACACATGAAAACATGTTCACCTTCACTCATCATTAGAGAAATCCAAGTAAAGTCAACAATGAGGTACAACCTTTCACCAGTGAGGATAGCTCACATCAAAAATAACGGAAACAGTCTCTGCTGGAGGGGATGCAGTATGAAAGGAACTCTCATCCACTTCTGGTATGAATGCCCCCTAGTCGAATCCCTATAAAAAAACAGTGTGGAGAGTGCTCAGTAAACTCAGAATTGAGTTGCCATATGACCTAGCAATTGCTCTCCTGTGTATCTATCCCCAAGGACATTCATCCCAAGTATGTGTGCACACCACTATTTATCGCAACACTTAGTATAATAGCCAAGATCTGGAACCAACCTTGATATCCAACAACAGACAATTGGATCATGAAATGTGGTACTTATAAACAATGAAATATTACATAGCAGTTAGAAATTATATAATCATATACTTTGTAGCAACGTGGATGGATCTACAAAATATTGTTAAATTAAATAAGCCAGAAGGTGAAAGATAAACACAGAATAGGGCTGGAAAGATAGCATGGAGGTATGCAGAACATTTGGACAGTGGTTCAAATCCTGGCAGTTCATATGGTCCCCCTTGCCTTCCAGGGACGATTTCTTACCCCTGAGCCGGGAGTAACTCCTGAGCACTGCTGAGTGTGAAACTCCAAACATTATAATTGTCAACATTTACTAGGGAGTAGTGTCCAAAACAAGTGGAAGAGGAACAACACAAAGCCTCGACTACACATTATACAATAAAGAAACCAGCAACAGCAGAAACATAGAGAGAACAGCTTTGTAGTCAGCCTTTTACTACAAAGGACCATAATAATGTCTTAGGAATCTTATACAGGATTACAAGTAAAAATACCATGGGAAGTCACTGACTCCAACAAAATCATTTCATAACTATGTTTTAATGCCACAATCTTAGTATAGTTAAAATAGCCTCTCAGCTTTTTTGTTCACAGGGGTTCTTATATACTAAGGGTGGATAACCTAAGGTGGCACCTCGGTGCTCAATCACACTAGATACCATACTCACTTTGCATTATGAAAATGTTCTGATAAAACATTTTTTTTGGTTTTGGGTCACACTCAGCAGTATTCAGGGGTTACTCCTGGCTTCCACACTCAGAAATCACTCCTGGCAGGCATAGGGACCATATGAGATGCTGGAAATTGAACCAATGACCTTCTGCATGAAAGGCAAATGCCTTACCTCTATGCTATCTCTCTGGCCCTTGATAAATCATTTTAACATACCCTTTATCTCTAGGTTATGCCCTCTATTAGGACCTGAAGATGCGACCAGCCAGACCATGGAAGCGAGAAACTGTGACCCAAAGTCTCATAGTATAGGGCCTACTCATAGAACATGTTCAAGCAAACTAACATTACCTTTCTCTTTTTTTTCTCTTTTCTCTCTACTTCTTTCTTTCTGCCTTTTCTTCTTCTCACTTTTCATCCTCATTATCATCAATTCTATTCATGTAAAATGAAAACCACACTGTTACTTCCTCTTTAGGAAAGGAAATTTAATATATAATGTACTGCGGACAATACTGCATAGGGTAGCCACCTATATAGATAGACCTCACTAACACATTGTTTAGTACTCAAGATGCGAAACCTATGTGTATCCAAAATTGCTCCAATCATCACCTAATCCTGAAACCCTCATACAGAGAGGCCCAACCCCATCACTAACAAAATCCCTAGAAATTGGGAAAGCCTCCCAACTTTGATAACCTGGCCAATCTCTATTAGTTGATCTATTAGTTTCTTTACCTTATTTGTACTAGATCTATCTTTCTTTCTTTCTTTCTTTCTTTCTTTCTT
>PVKC010007232.1:0-29822 GCA_004027635.1 Crocidura indochinensis
AAGGTGTTTATTGTTTCAATTGAATTTCAGAAGTGTTTAATCCAATTCTTTGAAGAATGTCATGTGTATCTTTAAAGGAATGACATGCAAATTCATCCTATTTATATAGGATATTTATACAGGATAGGCATCAAGTGTAGAATATTCAAGTCCCCCTTAAATAGATCCCTTAATCAACTTTTCCTTTTTTTTTTCAGAAATCGCTCCTGCTAGGCTCAGGAAACCATATGGGACACCAGGAAACCACCAACCTTCTGCGTGTAAGGTAAACACCTTACCTCCATGCTATCTCTCTGGCCCCAACTTTTTCTTTCTTTTCTATGAGCCTTGCAAAGCTTCATTTATCCAACAGTTGTCAACAACCAGCACTTCACTTTTATTATATAATTATTATTATTATTTATATTATTTTTCTTACAAAAGTCTAGAGGCTCTTGCCTGAAGAGAATATGATGATGCTATTGCTCTGATGGTCAATAGATTTGTGCATACTTGGGTTTTTCAGAATTTTTTAAGGTTTAGGATATAAACAAGTGAAACTTATTCAGTTGTTCTCAGGAATCCTATTGAGAATTTTCTATACTCATGTCTATGATCAAGAGTATATCTTGGGCCAGGGTGGTAGCTCAATAGTAGGGCATTTGTCTTGCACGTGGCTGACCTAGGATGGATACAGATTCAATCCCCAGCATCCCATATGATTCCTCCAAGCCAAGAGTGATTTTTGAGCATGGAGCCAGGAGTAACCTCTGAGTACTGCCAGGTGTGGCCCTAAAACCAAAATAAATAAATAAATAAAATTTAAAAAATAAAAATAAATAAAATTTAAAGTGTATCCTAACTGTTCAATAAATTCTTATTTTATAGCTACAAATATTTTCATACCTATTTTGAACAACAAGAAGAAAAATATAATTATCTATTCTATTATAAAATAATTTTTAATTATTTCTACATTTTATAAAGACATCATCTAGGAATTTAATACAACATTATTAACAGTAATGGGTGCAATGTCTAAAACATGTGAAAAGCTTTGTGGAGCTATTTTTCCTCTCATTATAGACTTCTAACTTTGTTCCTCCCTGAAGCACATTTTATATTTTCTAAATCTGTGTGTCCTAAATTCAGATTCATTGATCCAAAATAAACACACTTTGCTTTTTCTAATTGCCTCCTGAAATTTTAAGCTGACAAATAAGAAGTTTTTTAAACGTATTTCCTTGTATTTTAGGATATATTATTGACTTAAAAAGGAGATTTGAGATTTACTTTTTCAACTCGCAGCTGTTCTTTCTCCTCTGCAAAATGCTGACAAAGACAAATTTGGCAAAGCAGAGAGGTTTTCTTTTTTTTTTTCTTGACTCATAGAAAGGTATAAAATACATTTTAGAAACTTGGTTATTACAAGAAAATTCATGTAATAAGAGATATGTTTTTCTCAGGTATAATAATCAAAAATTATTGTATGTAATAATTAGATGATAATAAAATATATACCGAACTTATTCGAGTATAATGGGCAAAATTTTCTAACAAAAGAAAAAGAAATCAAAGTTTGGGTGTACATTCTAAAGGAGGGCTTGGCTGGGGTGGCAGTGGCAGCTGATCCAATGAGGGTGCAGGCGAATTGTGAGTTCGCGCTGCGCCTTTTCCAGGAAGAAAAGAAACAAAAACTCAAGAAACCTTGCCTATCTCTCGCGAAATCTTTGGTTAAAATATCACAGGAAAACATACCAAAGGAAATGATCATCAAGAGTGTTTTGAAGGCATCAGAAATCAGATGGAAGGCACAGAAGATGACCTGCTGTGGAATTCAGACTCAGAAGAAAGCGAAGAAACTGGAGAAACAGATATTCTGACAACTGGGACACTGATGAAAAATTCACTCGAGAAGAATGGTAACAACTCTTTAGTGTATCTGATGATGAATCTGATGAGGAAGCATTTTAAATAAATATTGTTACTGGTAATTTTACTTTGGTATTGTGTTTATACCATTTTTCATTGTCAATAAATTATTTTTTGATGGTCGCACATGTTCAACAACATTTTTTATCAATTACAAAGCTTGGTGTGAAACAAAATTTTAAATCCTATTTTTAAGAAAAAAATTAGGGGTGCACTAGCTAGCCACTTGCAAAAAATTGAACTTAACCCCCAGTTAACATCATCTATGAAGTTAAAATCCAACTAGATTAAAGAACTCTATATCAGACCACAAACCATAAGATATATAGAACAACATGTAGGCAAAACGCTCCAGGACATTGAGACTAAAGGCAACTTCAAGGATGCCTATAAGCAAGAGAAAGCAGAGATTAACAGATGGGAATATATTAAGCTGAGAAGCTTCTGCACCTCAAAGGAAATAGCACCCAGGATACAAGAGCCACCCACTGAGTGGGAGAAACTATTCACCAAATACCCATCAGAGAAGGGTCTAATCTCCAAAATATACAAGGCACTAAAAGAACTTTACAAGAAAAAAACATCTAATCCCATCAAAAAATGGGGAGAAGAAATGGACAGACAGCTTCCAAAACTATAAATTTTCCTCTCAGTACTGCTTTTGCTGTGTCCCATAAGTTCTGATAGTTTGTGTCTTCATTATCATTTGTTTCCAGGAATCTTTTGATTTCCTTTTTGAATTCATCTCGGACCCACTGGTTATTCAGTATGAGGCTGTTTAACTTCCAGGTGTTAGAGTTTTTCTTCTTTGTTCCTTTAGAATTCACAAATAATTTCAGAGCCTTGTGATCATCAAAGGTAGCCTGCAAAATTTCTATCCTCTTGATATTATGAAGATATGTTTTATGTGCCAGCATGTAGTCTATCCTGGAGAATGTCCCATGTACGTTGGAGAAGAATGTGTATCCAGGTTTCTGGGGATGGAGTGTCCTATATATATCCAGTAGGCCTCTTTCTTCCATTTCTCTCCTAAGGTCCAGTATATTCTTGTTGTGTTTCAGTCTGGTTGACCTCTCCGTTGTTGACAAAGCCGTGTTGAGGTCCCCCACAATTATTGTGTTGTTGATGTTATTTTTCAGCTTTGTCAACAATTGTATTAAATATTTTTCTGGACCCTCATTCGGTGCATATATGTTTAGAAGCACGATTTCTTCCTGCTCTACATACCCCTTGATTATATATAATGTCCATCTTTGTCCCTTACAACCTTCCTGAGTATAAAGTTTGCATTATCTGATATTAGTATGGCCACTCCAGCTTTTTTATGGGTGTTGTTTGCTTGGATAATTTTCCTCCAGCCTTTTATTTTGAGTCTATGTTTGTTCTGACTATTCAGGTGCATTTCTTGTAGACAGCAAAAAGTTGGATTGAGTTTTTGAATCCATATAGCCACTCTGTGACTCTTAACTGGTGCATTTAGTCCATTGACATTGAGAGAAAGAATTTTCCTGGGATATGATGCCATCTTTATATCGAATTTTGGTGTGTCTTTTGGTTAGTCTTGTCTTAAATTAGGTCTTTCAGTTTTTCTCTTAAGCGTGGGTTTGAGTCTGTAAAGTTTCTGAGCTGTTTTTTGTCTGTGAAACCATGTATTCTTCCATCAAACCGGAAAGTGAGTTTTGCTGGGTACAGTATTCTAGGTGTATCATTCATTTCATTCAGTCTTGTCACAATATCCCACCACTGCTTTCTGGCCTTGAGTGTTTCAGGTGACAGGTCTGCTGTAATTCTTAAGGATGCTCCCTTGAATGTAATTTCGTTTTTTGAGCCTGCTGTTTGCAGAATTATGTCTCTATCTGTGGGATTTGTTATTGTGATTAGGATGTGTCTTGAGGTATTTTTTCTGGGGTTTCTTTTGGTTGATACTCTTCGGGCATGCAAGATTTGATCACATACATTCTTAGTTCTGGAAGTTTCTCTTTAATGATGTTCTTGATCTTTGATTCTTCCTGGAAATTTTCTTCCTGGGTCTCTGGGACTCCAATGATTCTTAAGTTGTTTCTGTTGATCTTATCATAGACTTCTATTTTCATCTGGTCCCATTCTTTGACTATTTTTTCCATTGTCTGTTCGTTTGTTTTAATTTTTTCCAATCTCTCCTGCTGTATGGAGTTGTTATTTATCTCATCTTCCACAGCACCAATTCTATTCTCAGCTTCTTCTACCCTGGTGTTGAGTGTATCCATTTTACCATTCAATTCATTTACTGAGTTTTTCAGGCCTGTTAGTTGACATGTTATTTCAGTTTGGAATTTTGTGATTTCTGTCATCATATTTTCTTGGTTCTTATTAGTGTTCTGTTCAACTCGGTCCATGGTTTCTTTGAGTTCTTTCAGCATCTTCCATATTGCTTTTCTAAAGTCCTTATCTGAGAGATTGATTAGTCTGTTGGTCATTATCTGGTCATCAGAATTGTCATCTTCATTCTCTATGTCTGATGCTGGCCTGCGTTGTTTCCCATTGTCACACTAGTATTGTGTGTTTTTCTACGTGTTGCAGTGGTATTCATTGGCTAAATGATGTTTGCAGCCACACTCCTCTGTTTCCGCCCTTTCCAGGTGTGTCGATTTGCCTACAAGGGAGTGGAGTCCTTCGTGGATGAGGCCTCTCAAAGGATCAAATCTTGGGCCTAGGCACACAGCAGAGAAGACTGTCCAGAGAGAAATGCTGGGCTTCAGTGATCCAGCACAGTCCTTAGTGTGATTTTTTTCTCTTCTTGTTTTGATGATGTTCTTTCCTTCAAAAGTGCGCACGGCGGTGTAGCGAAGCGGAGCAACTGTGCTCTTCTGCAGCCTCTCTTCAGCCCACTTCCACGAGGTTCGGACAACAGGAGAGGACAAATAAACACAAAGAAAAGACAGGACTCACAGTTCTTCGCGGTCAGCCCCACTGGGGAGGCGTGGATTCGCAGAAATTCCCAGCCTGATGTCACAAACAGGGGGCCTGGCTTTTGCAAAGTACTCGCTTCTTGCCGGTTTTCACTTTAATGAGGTGTTCCTGGGCGTTCCCATCCTAGAATGGACCTCTGGGAGAGCGAGTTTTTTTTTGTTTTTGTTTTTTTTGGAGCTGATTTGGCCCACTCCCACGAGGTCCATACAACAGGAGAGGATAAAATAAGCACAATGAAAAGACAGGACTCACAGTTCTTCACAGTCAGCCCCAATAGGCAGGTGTGGATTCACAAAATACCTCATCTTTTTTCTCATCCTTTCTTCTTTTTTCTTCTTGCTTTCTCCTCTTCTTCCTCTTTTTTTCTTCCTCTTCTTCCTCCTCTTCTTTTATTCTTCCTCTTCTTCCCCTTTTTCTTCTTAATCTTCTTCCCCTTATTTTTCCACTTCCTTGTCTTCTTCCTCCTCTTCCTCTTCTCACTCTTCCTCCAATTCCTCTTATTATTCTCTTCCTGGGTCTCTGAGACTCTAATGATCCCCTATGTATGTTGTTTCTGTTCAGTTTATCAGACTTCTATTTTCATCTGTTTACATTCTTTGAGTAGTTTTCTTTCTGCATTGTCTGATCATTTGCATTAAGGACCTTTTCCAATCTTTTTTTTTCCTGTGGAGTTGTTCTGCATCTCACCCTCTGGCTCACTGACTCTGTCCTCAGCTGCTGTTACTCCATTGGAGAGGCTTTCCATTGAGGTTTTCATTTTATCAACTGAGTTTTTCAGACCTATTATTTCAGTATAAAGTTTTCTGATTTCTATCTTCAAATCCTCTTGATTTTTGTGTTCCATTCAGCTCTTATCTATGCTTTCTTTGAGGTCCATGAACATCCTCCATATTTCTTCTCTAAACACATTATCTGAGAGGATGCCAAACTTTTTGGTATTTTTTAGGTCATCAGAGCTGCCATCTTCATTCTCTATATATGGAGTTGTCCTGCATTCTTTCCCCATTGCCAAGCGTATAGTGTGATTTTTACTATGTGCTGTGGTGGGGTTCATGGCTTAGAAGATGCAGGTAGTTGCAGATCAAAGTGCATTCCTCTGGCTCCTCCCATATTGGGTGGGGACAGCTTACCAGGTGTTAGGACCTGGAGAGATTCTGCTCACTGGGGTCTTCTTGGCTGCCTCACGCAGGCAAGAAGGAAGGCAGGCAGGAAAGAAGGCAACAGTCTTTTATAATTTTTCTCCTGTGCCCAAACACGCAGAAAAAAATCAGCACCCACCTTTATTGAGTGGGGACAGCTTACCGGATTTGGGCTCTGAAAAGATTATGTTCACTGGTGTCTTCTTGGTTACCTCAAGCTGAAAAGCAGGCAGGTAGCAAAGCATCAGTCCTTTATAATGATTAAATGGATAAATTCTTAGACTTATAATCTTCAAAATTTAAACCAGGATGATCTAGATATCTAAACAGACCCATTCCTACGGAGGAAATGAAAATGGCAATCCTAAGTCTTCCCAGAAACAAAAGCCCAGGTCCTGATGGATCCACTAATGAATTCTTTCAAAACTTTCAAGAGGCACTACTGCCAATCCTTTTCAAGCTCTTTCATTAAATTGAAAAATCAGGAACATACACAAATAGTTTTTATGAAGCTAACATCATCTTGATTCCAAAGCCAGATAGACATTCCGCAAAGATGAAAATTACAGATCAATATCCCTGATGAACAAAGATGCAAAAATCTTCAACAAAATACTAGCAAATAGGATCCAGTGCCTCATCAAGAAGACTGTACATGATGACCAACTAGGTTTCATTCCAGGAATGCAAGGACGTTTTAACATATATAAATCAATCAACATAATACATTATATCAACAAAAAGAAAAATAAAAACATATGATTTATCAATAGATGCAGAGAGTGCATGTAAATAAGGACGAACACCATTCCTTGATTAAAATAAAAAACTCTTATCAAGGTATAAATGGTATTTGTTGGTATTTCAAATAGTTATTTTTTATTTCCATTTCATTGATTTCTGCTCTGAGCTTTATTATTTCTTTAGTATTCTTTATTATTTCTGCTTACCTATTTTTGGCTCTTTTTGTTTATCATTTTCTAGTTTTAAAAGCTATGTCATTAAGATATTTATTTAAGCCCCCTTTTCCTTTCTTTGATGTATGCTTGCAAAGCTATAAATTTTCCTCTTAGTACCGCTTTTGCTGTGTCCCATAAATTCTTATCATTTGTGTCTTCATTGCCATTTGTTTCCAGAAATGTTTTTATTTCCTCTTTGATTTCATCTCTGACCCACTTGTTCAGCAGTGTGCTGTTTAATTTCCTGGTGTTAAAATGTTTCTTCTGTGACTCTTTGTAGCTCACTTCTATTTTTAGTGCCTTGTGATCTGAGAAGGTAGTCTGTAAAACTTATATCCTCTTGATTTTATGGAGATATGTTTTATGAACCAGCATTTGGTCTAACCTGGAAAATGACCCATGTGCATTGGGGAAGAATATGTATCCAGTTTTCTAGAGATGGAGTGCCCTATAAATATCTATTAGTTCACTTTCTTCCATTTCTCTTTTCACAGCTAATATATTCTTGTTGTGTTTCATCCTGGTTGATATATAAAGGGGTGACAGGGCAGTGTTTAGGTATTCTACTATTATTGTATTGCTCTTGATGTCTTCTTTCACATTTGTCAACAATTGTATTAAATACTTTTCTGATCTCTCACTGGGTGCATATATGTTTAGAAGAGTGACTTCTTCCTGTTGCACATATCATCTGATTAGTACAAAATGACAAACTTTATCTCTTATAACATTTCTGAGACTAAAGTTTGTATGAACTGACATTAATACAGCCACTTCAGCTTTATTAAGGGTGTTTTTTACTTAAATGATTTTCCTCCAGCATTTTATTTTGAGAGTATGTCTGTTCTGAATATTCAGATGTGTTTCTTACAAAAGTGCGATATAAAAATCTCTTCCTCACACCTATATTCATCGTAACACTATTCACAATAGCCAGACTCTGGAAGCAACCAAAATGCCCTTCAACAGAAGAATGGCTAAAGAAACGTGGTATATAAACATAATAAAATATTATGCAGCCATTAGGAAAGACTAAATCATGAAACTTTATTATACATGGATGGACATGGAAACTAATATGCTGAATGAAATAAGTCCGAGATAGAGACTCAAAATAATCTCACATATCTATGTGCTTTAAGAAAAATAAAAGACATTATTGTAATAATGCCCAGAGATGAGGGCCAGCATAATATAATATTTCCAACTCACAATATGAAGTCCATCTCAAGAAGGGGTGAGTGCAGTTAGAGAAATAATACACTAGCAACTACAAAGACAATGTTATGAGTGAGAGAAGCAGGTTACCTGTTTTATATACAAGCAAATGATGTGGTATTAGGGAAATTGGGGGCATTGGTGATGGGAATGTTGCACTAATGAAGGGGAGTGTTATTTTTGTGACTGAAACCCAACTACAGTCATGTTTGTAATTATGGTGTTTTTTTAAATATAAATTCTTTATTTAAGCACCATGATTACAAACATGACTGTAGTTGGGTTTAAATCATAAACAGAACACCTTCACTAGTGCAACTTTCCCGTCACCAATGCCCCCCTCTCTCCTTCACATCCTTGCTTGTACTCGAGACACACATTTTATAGTTATTTTTTTTTAAGTTTAGTAAGCTGTTTTTGTTTCTTTCTTTCTGAAAGGATAAGTGTTAAAAAAAATACAGTAGTAACCTCATGAAAGTGGCAATTGCCATTGTTTTCATAGGTTCAGCAAAATATAAGGAAAACAGAAAAAACTTTGGCCTAATTACAGGGGGGCCTCACTCCTGACATTTTCTGGCATAAGACCGAATCTTGGTTCTAGGCATATCAGGCTGCCCACCCCCTGAGTCATTCTCCATGGTCCCGGTGAAACTTTATTACACATTAGCTGTTGTGTGTATTAGGTTCCTGTAGTTAATGATTATGGTTTCTCCGCATTTCCTTCATCAGGTCAGATGTGGAGCATCCTCTAATTTCACTTCACCATTAGATGAGGAGAGACCTTCCCTGCAAGCAGGTTGCTGCTGTTGCTAAGTCATCTGGGTGTTAAGAGAGCACTCTTTGGAGTAAGTCAATACCAGAGCAGTGGTAGAGTCTTCCCTGGTTGAGGTTTACTTCCTGGTAATGTTATAAAAAATTGTGGTTGTTTCCATAGATGGTACCCATGGTTCAGGGGTATATAAGCAATGCCCATTCTTCTGAGGCCTGAGCCAAGTTATTATGCCAATGCTCAGGGTATAAGGCCTAATTTCATTGCAAAATTTGTGTTCCCATATCTAATAAATAATAATTCATTTGCATAATATAATATTTCACACTTTAATGTGCCTATTCAAAAGAGGAACAATGCCACAAGGTATTGTAGATACATCTGGGGGTCGAGGGAACAAGACCAACATTCCCTGTATCTTGGTTCTAACATGAATTCTATACAGAGAGATTCTTCTACCAGAATTTCTTATTGAATAGATCCCAAAGGGGGATGACATAAAAGTGGACAAAATTATCACTATATAAGAGGATATTCAAACAGTGTTATAGATGTTAAAATAATACATCTAATATATACAAAGGAGATACACATGTCACTTTTATGCCTTTAGAAATAATTGGGGGGAGGGTGTTGAATCCAGGTGTTGGTCTGTGATTTGGCCACCTGGAGGCTGCAAAGGACTCCCAGCAGTCCAATATCAGGAATTGATTTTGAGTGGAGGCTTCTCAGAAACTAAGTACGGTAGGAAACACAGGTACACAGTGAAGGAAGAGGGAGGATAGGAGGTCGCTGGGTGTAGATTAATAGGAACAGAGTATTTCTTCTCAGAGTGAGAGTTCATTTTTTTCACTTTGGGAGCTGGCTGGAAGTTGGCTTCAGTGAGGATAATGATCTGCTTCATAAAGAGCAAAGAACTGAGGGTAAAAATGGTTAAATGTGGGGTAATAGGAAGTGGGGGTGAGAGTAAAGTACTATAAATGAGCCTGTAAGGTGATGAGCCAATGGGGGAAGGAAAGTATACAACATAGACATTATGTATATTGTAAACATAAATGAAACCCTATGAGATCCTAGTAAACTATCTATACTTTATGCACAGGGGCACTAGCCCCCTCGTAGTTTGGGGAGGGACAATGGTTGGAAGAAAGTTGCCAGCGACTTTCCCAATACAGCCCTACTTCTGCAGGGTGGGGCTTCAGGAAACCCTGGGGTCCCCTTTAAACTGCTCCCCAGCACCCACCTCACTGGCTCCCTGGGCTGGGAGAGGGAAGGCTGTTTGTGGAGACGACAAGCCCTATAGTCTCCCCTAAGTTTGGCCAAAGGGTCTTTGTCCTGGAGCTGTACTATTTACCCATGCTGCCAAAGCTTCTGGTCCCAGAGAAATATTATTAATAAAAAGATAGGAATGGAAGAATATTTTCTCAATATAGTTAAGCCATAGGCAAAGGCAAATATTATTCTCAATGGAAATAAACTAAAATCTTTTCTCTAAAATCTGGTGCAAGACAAGTCTGCCTCAGTCATCACTCCTAGTTAACAAACTGCTGGAAGTTCTTGCAATAGCAATTAGGCAAGAAAAAGATATCAAGGGCATCCAGATAGGAAAGCAAGAAATAAAACTCTCACTGTTTGCAGATGACATGATACTATATTTACAAATCCCTAAAGAATTGAGGCATTTTATGTCATAAAATGAGAGAATCTAGGAGAAATGGATGAATTTGGATTCTTGTAATATTCCCAAGTTGAACAAAAATTGTTTGAAATATCTTAGTGAGCCTATCACTATCAAGAAAGCTAAAATGTTATTCAAAAGTCTTCCCAAGAAAAACACCCAGGCCCAGATTGATTCATAGTGAATTCTTTCAAAGAGAAACTATTGTCGATACATTTTATGCTCTTCTAGAAAATTGAAGAAACAGAAACCTCCCAGTTTCTATGAAGTGAAAAGCAAACAGGGACACCACAATAAAGAAAATCATATGCTGATATCCCTAATGAACCAGATGAAAATATCCTCGACGAAATACAGGCAAATAGAATCCAACAGTTCATCAAAATATCATAAACTAGGGTAAGTTTGAGTAATTACATGGATGTAGGATGGTTTAACATAAACAATTAAATCAACATAATATACAAGAAATGGTAAAATAAAAATAATATGATCATATCAATAGATGCACAAAAATCATTTGATAATACTCAGCACCAATTCATGATAGAAATATAACTCTCAATAAGATGGGAATTAAAGGATATTTAGTCCATATAGTCAAGCCATTTACCACAGCCCAAGGCAAACATTATACAAAATAGTGAAAAACTAAAACACTTTGTGTAGAGTATTTTTGAAATTATTTTATGTATTGTATTTATTTTGTATTTATTCTATTTGTTCTTTGTCTGTCATCCCACCTGAACTTTCCAGGTGGGGGTGATTGATTAGGAAATAAAGGAGCGTGGAGGGGAGGCCGAAGGAGATGGTTGGGCAGAGAAAGTTGTACAGAGGGCATTGTGGGAAGACAGGGAAAGAGGACAGAGAGGAGAGACAGGAGAGAGAGAAGAGAAGGACAGAAGAAAGAGACAGCCTAGAGAGAGACACACACAGAGACAGAGAAAAAGACAGAGAAAGAGAGAGACAGGGAGAGAGAGAGGAGAGAGATCGAAGAGGGGAGGATTAGACTCTTTTGGCCAAACCTTTTGTCCCCCAAATTCTCTTTGTTTGGATCATTTATTAAGGACGATTATTGCCAAGGTCTCCCCGAGAATGGGAGTTGGTCTCTCAATTTGGGAGATATTTGGGGTACCTGAATATATCATCAGTGGACTCAATTTTATGCCACACTTTTCTCTAAGATGAGACAAAGACAAAGTTTACCAGTCTCACAACTTCTATTAAATATAGTACTAGAAGTCTTGTCATAGCTATTAAGCAAGATAAGGATATCAATGTCATCCAGATAGGAATTAATGAAGTCAAGCAATCTTTATTTGCAGTTGACATAATAATATTTTTGGAAATCCTAAAGACTTAACCAAAAATGATCCAGAAACAATAGATTGTATAGTTTAGTGGCAGGCTACAAAAGTAATATGCAAATTTTATGGCTTTTCTATATATAAATAAAGAGATAGTATAAAAACAATCACATTCACAGCTGTGCCTCAGAAAATCAAGTACCTCAGAATCAACTTAACTAATAAAACTACAAAACACAGCTTCAAGAAATAAAAGAGGACACAGGAATGGAAACACATCTCCTGATCATGGACTGAGAGGCAATAAATTCCAAAGCACTGTACAAATTAAATGCAATTGTTTCAAAGAAATAGGTCAAGCATCTTTGAAATGCATATGGAACAATAAACTTCTAGGAATTACTAAAGCAATTATTGGGAGAAAAAAGATACAGGCACATTTTTTCTCATCTTCAAACTCTGCTATAAAGTGCTTCTAATTAAAGAAGCATGGATTGTAATAAAGATAGACCCTTGGGTCAATGGAATAGATTTGAATATCTTGAGGCAAACTATCAGGTCAATTAATCTTTGATTAAGTAGCAAGAAATATAAAGTGGAGTACCACATCTTCAAAAAAATCCAAAAGATTTTCACTTATCACTTATTCATTACTTGATGTTATAGCTAAAGATAGTCTCAAGGATAAAATACCATTAATCAAACAATATAAGCAAAGATAAATAAATGAGATTGTATTACACTAAGAAGCTTCTGTACCTCAAAGGATATGGTGACCATGATACAAAGACTGCTCATAGACTGGGAGAAACTATTTCCCAATAAGCCATTTGATAAGGAGTAAATATCTATCAACTATAAGGCACTAGTAAAGCTTAATGAGAAAACATCAAAAACTATTGAAAAATGGGAAGAAGAGATGAACATAAATGTCCTCAAAGAAGAAATATAGATGGTCCAAAGACACATGAAAAAAATTTCTCCACAACATTAATGATCAGGGAGATGTAAATCAAAACAACAATGATATTTCATCTCACACCACAGACATTTGCACACATAAAAAAAAAAAAGAACAGCCAGTAATGCAGTGAGAAAGGGATTGTAAATTAGTCCAGCAATTTTGGTAAACAATGTGGACAAATCTCAAAAAACTAGAAATTGAGATTGGTTATAACCCAGCAATATCACTCCTGGAAATATACTAGGGGTCCAAAACACAATGCAGAAAAGGAATCCTATGTTCATTGCATCAATATTTACAAAAAGGACCCAAGTGTTCAAAAAAGATGTGTGGATAAAGAAACTGTGAACCATCTATACAATGAAATATTACGCATCTATTGGGATAAATTAAGTAATAAAATTTACTTATACATGGATATGGAGAAAATTAGACTAATCAAAATGAGTCAGAGGAAGAGGGATAAACATAGAACTCATTTGCGGGATATTGAAAGATAAGATAATAATACTCAAAGTCAATAAAAACAAGGACCAAGAGAATTGTTCCATGATAGAAAGTTTGCCCCAAGGGGCAGAGGAGTGCTGTTAGGGTGGAGAAGAAACCTCTATGACAATGAAAGTTGAAAATGATCACACTGGTCAAGAACTAATGCCAAAAGAAGGTAAAATGATATGCATTATATCAATCAGTAAATATTGCAAATCATAGTGCCTAAAAGGAAAAAAAAGAAGGGATAGGGGGAAAAGTTGCCAAAAAGGCAAACAGGAGGGTGACAGGGACACTGGGAGATTGGTATCTGGAAATATGCATTGATCAAGGGATGCAAATTAGATATTTATCACTGAAACTCATTCATGAACAATGTTTTAACTGTATTTCACAGTTCAATTAAAAATTAATCAAAATAATTATAATAAAATAAAAATGGAGGAAACTTGAATATTTGTATACTGGACAACAGACTATTAAAAATATTATGACCAGCTCATGCTATGAAGCTCACCACAAAGAGTGGTGAGTGCAGATAGAAAAATAACTACACTAACAAATATCATGACAATGTTAATGAGTGAGAGAAATAGAATGCCTGTCTCAAATACAAGCAGAGTGTGAGGTAGGATGAAGATGGGGTCACTGGTGTTGAGAATGTTGCTCTGGTGAAGAGGAGTGTTCTTTTTATGACTGAACCCAACTACAATCATGTTTGTAATCATGGTTCTTAAATAAAGATATTAAGAAATTTTTTTAAAAATAGTACTGCACAGAAGAGAAAATCAAGTAACATAAGATATTCCTGGGCCCGGGAGAGAGAATGGAGGTAAGGCATTTGCCTTTCATGCAAAAGGTCATCAGTTCGAATCCCAGTGCCCCATATGGTCCCTGTGCCTGCCAGGAGCAATTTCTGAGCATGGAGCCAGGAGTAACCCCTGAGCACTGCCGGGTGTGACCCGAAAAAAAAAAACAAACAAACAAAAAAAGATATTCCTGATGCCAAAGAGTACTTCTTAGGTAGGAAACTTGGTTTGCATGTTGCCAAACTGGGTTCAATCCCCAGAACCCTCTACATTTCCTGAGCACCATCAAGAATTCTCTAAACTCTGAAAACTAAGTCAGTAATAAGACCTGAGAATAACTGTCAGCCCCTGCCCACAAATAAAACAAACAAAAATAAAATAAATGAAAATGTTCCTCAAAATAATTTCTAGGGCCAGAGAGATAGCACAGCAGTAGGGCTTTTGCCTTGCATGCAGTTGATTCGAATAGATGGTGATTTGAATCCCATCATCCCACATGGTCCCCCATGCCTGCTAGGAGCAACTTCTGAGAGCAGAGTGAGGAGTAACTCTGACTGCCGCCAGTGTGACCCCAAAACAAAACAAAAACAAAATAAGATATTCCTCAAGAAGATCAAGAACCAGGAAGAAAATCTACAGAAGTCTATGTGGTATAGCAAAAGCAGTACTAAGGGATAAATTAATTGCAATAGAGACTAATGTTAAGAAAGCAAGAAAGGGGGCTGGAGTGATAGCACAGCTGTAGGGCATTTGCCTTGCACGCAGCCAATCCAGAACAGACTTTGGTTTGAATCCTGGCATCCCAGATGGTCTCCCGTGACTGCCAGTCTGAGCACAGAGCCTAGAGTAAATCCTGAGCACTCCTGAGTGTAACCTAAAAACCAAAAACCAAAGACAAAAAAAAAAAAAGAAAGATAAATTAGAGGAATTCAAAGTGGGAAAGAAATTAACTTCCTCTAGTTGCAGATGAGGTGATGATAAACACAGAAATTCCACTAAAATACTCAAAAAGTAATCTATGCTGCAAATTAACAGATTATAAATCATCTCACAAAATATATTGTGTTTCTATAGATAAATAATGAATTATACAAAAAATTAAATTAAATGCAATGTTTATTTTTACATATATTTTGTTTATTTTTAATGAACTGCTATAGACAATAAATTTAAATCCTATAAATTTAAATCCATTTAAATCCTATATCCCATACCAGAAGTACAACAAAATAAAAAAGAGCAGTGTCCTGTTGTATACACTTCTGCATAAATAGATTTAACTGCTAATTACAGAACTTTTTTGAGATCTTCTGACAAAAGAGTGTCCTTTTCTTGTCTTGTTTTTGTCTTTGAGTTTCTTGAGAAGTGTGGTCATTTCCACTTTAAAATGAATCTCACTGCTATCCTGTCAAATAACTTTGAGTTTTAAGTATTTTCTGTCCTTATCTACCCAAGGTCTCAGTCGAAGTTTTTACTCCAGATCCAACATGGTGGTGCTGGCAGGACTTCGCTGAGGCTCTACAATACATTTAAAACTGTGTCCAAAGCCAACAAATACTTATAAAACGTGTGAAAATAATGCATTTAAAACTGTGTCCAAAGCCAACAAATACTTATAAAACATGTGGAATTACTGTACATTAAAAACTCAACGTCACTACTGGAAAAAAAATGAACAAAAGGGGAAAAATAGTCAATGTTCATGGATTGGAAAAACAGACATTGTCAAAATAACCATTCTACACAAAACATGATATAGATTTAATGTAATATCTATCAAAAGTCTTAAGGACTTCAAAAGACCTAGTAAAATTTGTATGCAATTAGCTAGTGCCCAAGTAACCAAGGACATTCTAAAAAATAATTGAGAGGTAACACGTTTCCTGACTTTTAATAATAATATAAAATTATAATAATTAAAACAGTATTGTGCTGTATTAAAGATATCATCAGACTAATGGAATAGAAAGCCCAGAGGGACAACTTTACATTTATGAATACTCAGATGGGCCAGATATATAAACAAGAAAGCATCTTTAAAATATGGAGTTTGGAAAACTGAATAAAGTCATGCAAACAAAACCCATGAAAATAAATAAAAAGAAATAAATTATAAATACCCTCAAATAGCTAAAGCAAGCCTTGGGAAAAGAAATATGGGAGGCATTACTTTCCCCAATTTTAAACTGTATTAAAAGCAATAGTTATCAAAACATTATGGTATTGAAATATAGACAGACCCTCAGACCAGTGGAATAGGCTTGAATGCTCAGAGAATGTTCCCCAGACATACAATCACCTAGTTTTTTTTATAATATCTTTATTTAAGCATCTTGATTACAAATTTGATTGTGATTAGGTTTAAGTCATGTAAAGAACACCCCCCTTCACCAGTGCCACATTCCCACCAGCAATGTTCCAAATCTCTCTCCATCCCACCCCACCCCAACCTGTACCCTAGACAGGCTTTCCAGTTCCTTCATTCATTCACATGGTTATAGTAGTTCTTGGTGTAGATATTTCTATGACAATCACCTATTTTTTGATAAAGGAGCAGGAATCCTAAATGGAGCACAAAAAATCTCTTCAACAAGTGGTGTTGGCACAACTGGTTAGCCACTTGCAAGAAAATTAACTCAGACTTCCAGCTAACAGATGTATGAAGGTAAAATCCAAATGGATCAAAGACTGTGATATCAGACCTGAAACTACGAGGTATTTAGAACAACAAATAGGTGAAACTCTCCATGACATTGAAACTAAAGGCATCTTTAAGGAGGAAACTGCACTCTACAAACAAGTGGAAACAGAGCTAAACAGATGGGAATATATTAAGCTAAGAAGCTTCTGCACCTCAAAGGAAATAGTACCCAGAATACAAGAACAATCCACTGAGTGAAAGAAATTATTCACCCAATTCCCATCAGATAAAAGACTAATATCCAAAATATACAAGACACTGAGTTTACAAGAAAAATAATCTAATCCCATCAAAAAATGGGGAGAAGAAATGAACAGACAATTTGATAAAAAAAAAAAGAAATATAAATGGCCAAAAGACACACGAAAAAATGCTCCACATCACTAATCATCAGGAAGATGCAAATCAAAACAACTATGAGATACCATCTCACGCCACAGAGATTGGCACACATCACAAAATGAGAGCAAGTAGTGCTGGCAGGGATGTGGAGAGAAAGGAAATCTTATTCACTGCTGGTGGAATGCTGTCTAGTCCAACCTTTATGGAAAGTGATATGGAGATTCCTCCCAAAACTGGAAATTGAGCTCCCATATGTTCCAGCTATACCACTCCTAGGGTTATACCCTAGGAATACAAAAATAAAATACAACAATCACTTCCTTTCATTGATTTACTATTTACAATATCCAGACTCTGTAAACATCCAAGATGCCTTTCAACAGATGAATGGCTAAAGAAACTGTGGTACTTATAATATTATGCAGCCATCAGGAGAGATGAAGTCATGAAATTTTCCAATACATGGATGCACATGAAATATATTATGCTGAGTGAAACAATTCAGAGGGAGAGAGATAGATGCAGAATAGTCTCACTCATCTATGGGTTTTAGAAAAACTAAAAGACGTTTTTGCAATAATTCTCAGAGACAAAGAGAGGAAGGTTGGAAGGTCCAGCTCACAACATGAGGCTTACCAAAAGAGTGGCAAGGGCAATTAGAGAAATAACTACACTGAGAACTATCATAACAATGTGAATGAATAAGGAAAGTAGACAGCCTGTCTAGAGTATGGGGGGTGGGGAGGTTGGCGAGGAGGGAGATGTGGGACATTGGTGATGGGAATGTTGAACCAGTGAAGGGGAGTTTTCTTTATATGATTGAAACCCAACTACAATCATATTTGTAATCGAGGTGTTTAAATAAATATATTAATAAAAAAGAAAAAGAATTAAAATAAATTCATAATACACCTTTCAAAGAAATTGATAATTCACAAAAATGGATTAAGCAACTTTATGTCAGCCCAGAATCCATAATTGTCACTTCTTTCAAGGTGTTATAATCCCATCATGGAGCTTTAATATCCTTGCTTCATTTAAATTTAATTATCTCTCAAGGACCAACTTTTAAATATCATCTCAATATAAGTTAAAGCTTAATATTGAATTGGGGAAAATGGGAGATTATGCAGAAAACTATAGTATTTAAGTGTTAAATTTTTAAAAATATAATTGCCTAGTAAGCTAATATTTTATTTTACTTTCACAACCATCTGAAATAATGTAATGTATTTTCCTTTGATTTTATGAAGTGAAAACTGAGAAGCAGAGGATGTAATATTCCTCCCAGTTTTTTGTTTGTTGGTTTTGTTTTTCATATTTTTGTTTTTTGTTTTTTTTTTATCTTCTCTTTTTTTTTTCAAACAGAATCACATAAATCGAATCATCTTGTTCTACCTCATAAATTAAGGGGGGGATGGATGGTACGAGAATCAAACAGTCATATGAACATTGAGTAGAAATAAAAAATGATCTGACTTGAATACCAAACCCAGAGTAAATGACAACAGAATAGATACCCAATCTTCAACAATCTATACACAGAGGGGACCAGTTATAGTAACAGTCCGGGGGGGGGGGGTGGTGAAGGAGGGGGATGCTAGGAATAGACTTGGAGGGAAGACAACTCTGGTGGTTTGAATACCCCTTATTCAATGTAACTATGTACTTTTAATATTACTGTGAAAGACTTGTAATTTACATTAATCACAAAAATTATTGAATAATATATATAAGCCTTAAAGACAGAATTGAAGGCAGTAACAGACAGAATAGAAAGAAATATCAACCTAATCAATAAATGGAGGTACCAGAATGTATATAGCTTTTGACATAAAATAAAACTTAAGAAGTCTTAGCTAAATACAGAGAAGCAAGTCCAGTGAGCCAAAATAAAGCTCTAAGATACAAGGAGGCTCAAAACATGCTTATGATATTTAAAAATTCCAAGCAGAGATGCTGTGTAGAAAATCCACACTGAATAAAATTAATCTAAGAAACTATGGGTGGAGTGTGTGTGTGTGTGTGTGTGTGTGTGTGTGTGTGTGTGTGTGTTTGTGTGTATGTCTGTAATGAAGAAAAATTAAAGCTTGCATCTGACTGCAAATTGGATAGAATAGGAAGTATCATGTTAGGCAAACTGAGTCAAAAGAAAAAAACAATGAAACAACATTTTGCTAATGTGTGTAGTATAAGGAATTAAATTAAGAGAATAGACAATGCTCAATGGAAATAAATCTGAGATAGTGTTAACCGGATGTAAATTGAGACTCAAAAGCCTAAATACAAGGAGACCTTACCTCTGAAGTTTTCTGGCATAAAACCAACTCTAGGCTCCAGTCATATTAGATTGTCCAACCCAAGCCATTGTCTGTAGTGCCAATACACTTTTATTTTTCACACATTCACTGTTGTTGGTGTCAGGTTTCTGTAGCCAAGGATCTTCGAATATGTCCATTATCCTATATAAAAGTCAGGATGATGCGGAGCATCCTTTAGTTTCACTCAAAATTAGAGGGTGATGCAGAGAGCTCAGTCCTGAAAGCAGGTCGTTATTGTTGTTAAGTTCTCTGGGTGTTAAAGGGAAGTCTCTGTTGAATAGGCCTATGCCTATTCAACAGAGCAGTGGTAGGGTCTTCCTGATAGAGGATTACTTTCAGGTGATGTAGTATCCAAATGTGGTTCTTTTGTAGATGGCATCCCTGGTTCAAGGGTAAATGGACAGTGCCTGCTCTTCTGAGGCCTGAACCAGGTCTTTATGACAATGTTCAGTATGTAAGGTCCTACTGCATTACAAGATTTGTGTGTTCCCATCTCTATTAGATAAGAACGTGTTTGTATATAATTTCCGATTTTAATGTGCCTATGCAAAGGAAGAATAATACCACATGGCAAGATTGATGCTTATGGGGACGCTAGAACAAGTCCAACAATCCAATTGACTTAGCCAAGGCTTTTCCTTTCCATGTCCCCTATATTTTGCTGGGCCTATGCAAACAATTTCCATACTAACACCATCTCAGCTGTGCTCCTTTGACTCATCCTTAATGAAATAATATATTATGATCAATTGTGTAACAGTACTATAGCCTTTAATGCTAAAGGAGTTGCATAAATTTTGTGGCTGTGGATTTATTTATGTACTGCTAAGAAATGTAATAATGTACTACAATCTGGGGGCTCTAGGGACAAAGTGCCATATTTGCTGGCATATAAGACAACTGGTCGTATAAGAAGACCCCCTAATTTTACAGTTAAAACATAGGTTTAGGCCTATATTCGCTGTATAAGGGCGTTCCTGTGCTGCCACTGTATGTACCACAGTGAGCCAATCACAACAAGCAAAGGTTCAAAGGGTATACTGCAATAGACTTCCTCTCTGACTCTGGCCCATTTCAGCAGGGTTTTGACAGTGTAGATTCAGGTCCAGAACATTGTCTAATTTGCATGCATCAAAGGCCTGCTTGGACTGGCCAAGTTAGAGAGGCAGTCCGAGCAGCCTTGCAATGATTGGTGTAAGATCAGGTTGGAAAATTCGTTTTGTGGCAATATCCAGATGATTTTCGTTTAGCGGCATATTGAGACTTTTTTTGGGATATACTTGGCATATAAGACAACTCCCAATTTTCGGTTGACTTTTTTTCATTTCAAAAGTCGTCTTATATGCTGGCAAATACGATAAATGTGCATGTATTTTGTTTTATTTTTCTTAATTTTTTTTGGCTGAAATTCAAAATTAAGGTGTCAGCAAGAGGATTTATTTGAGAATTCTATTTATGGGTGATTGCCTTCCCACTGTAACTTCACCTTGTCCTTTCTTTGCTTCTTTAAAATCTTTCTACCCTCAAATGCACAGGCAATATAATATATATTGCACCATTTCTCCCTACAAAGGCACACTAAAAAAAAAAAAGAGAGAAATCTTACATATAAAAACGAGCTCTTATCTACGAGGGATAAGAATTCATGCTTGTTTACAATACAGGGGCATCTCCCACCTTGAAAATATGTCACATGGAACCAACTTAGACCCCAGGTGATTAGACACCAACCCCGTCCATCCTTGAATCCTGGATCCCAGACATAGAAATGACAGAGTTCTTCAAAACAGTCACAGGAAACAAATCCCATCCGGGACATCCTTAATACTGCTTGGACACCAACAGGTGCCAGCTCTAATATGATATCCTGACAATGAGGAAAATGGGAATAACTTGACCTAGAAGCAGGTTATCCTACATCACCAGCTAATGATAAAACAAAATCAGAAGATTTGTCACCCTTTTGTCTGTCCAAATGCCAAGATCGTGATTTACAGATGACTAGCTGACAGAACCATGACCGGACTGTATGTGTCCTGGGACCAATAAAAAAAAAGCCCAAATCTAGGGTTTGAGCTACGACCTGCACAACAACCATGATCTCTAGTTCCAGAGCTCTGTCTGAGACAATTGCAATGGAATGGGTCTTCTGGAAACATAACGAAATACGCTATCCCAGGCCCCATCCTAGGGTCAGTGCAAAGATCAAGACCACCAACCACAGAAAACGGATTAAAATGACACTGAGGGAACAGAACTTCTAGAACCACAAAGAAAGACTTCATCATAAGTTTTACTCCTTGATTTTTGCAGATACCAAGAACTCTAGATACAGCGGACTGATTTTTATCACCCAGGGCGGAGCAGAAGTCTTCCATACACCACAAAAGCACCAATGGGAGAGTAAATGAACCTGAAAGGAGTCTATAGTTAATCCCATGACAATATACTTCAAGGGTGGAGAAACCTGATCTCTTAGGCCAAGGGAATTCGTTTTCGAATGACCCCAATATTTACTGTGCATGTGCTGTAGGGAAGAAAAAAGAGAAAAAAAGGCAAAAAGCACAAAACAATTTTTTATTTATTTATCTAGTTTTCTTTGTTTTGGTGTGGTTATTGAAGTTGTTGTCTCCATTTATATTTATTTATTTTCTTCTTTTCTTTTTATCCTTTATGTGTTCTGCACCTTTTTGTTTTTAATCTCAGGACCATGGCTATTATGTGGTGCTTATCTTCATTGTTGGAGTGCTCACTGGATATTTTATTTGACACTTCGTTTTGTACTGTTGTGGTGTTTCACCTTCTTTTTCCCCTTTGTCTCTCAAACCTAGGATGAGAGCCTCTAGAAGGACTCTGCCCATTTTCGGCATATTTTTCCACCCAGTTTATTACTTTTCTCTTCTTCAAACAAAACCACATAACTTGAACTATCTAGTCCCGCCTCCCCATTAGAGGGGGAAATAAGGGAGGTACCAAGATCAAACAGGTGTATGACTACTAAGTAATAAGCTAGGCATAGAGAGGACCACTTATTCGAGCAGCTCCAGGAACAAAAGAAGAGGATATGGGAGGTAGGACAGGAACAGAGGTGGAGGGAGGACAATTTGGTAATGGGAATTCCCCTGATTTTATGTTAATATGTACCTAAAATATTATTGTCAATGATATGTAAGCTACTGTGATTAAAATAAAAACCATATTTTAAAAAAAGAAAATTCAAAATTAAGGTGTCAACAAGAATATTTCTTTGAAAATTCTGTTTATGGGTGATTGCCTTCCCACTATAACTTCACCTAGTCCTTTTTTTGCATCTTTAACAAAAAAGAAAGACTCCAAAATGTCATGTTGGGCGTGGTGCTGTGTTGTCTGAAAGGAAACTTGCGACATTGGAAGAGGATTACTGACACTCGTGTTTGATAGACATTACAAGAATAAGAAATAATAATGAAACTGTTTTAAACCATGCTGTCTATATTAAAATTACAGGATAAATAAAATATTTCAAATAATCTAACAGTTCATAAAAATATGCTTAATGACACAGAGATTTAATTAAAGATTAAATCACATCAAGGACTCAATAAGAAATATCAGACTTTATTAGAAAACTAAACTTCAGTGTTATGAGACTGCTAAAATGAAAATAGAGAGGGGAACAGAGATCATATTCAAAGGAAAAATAGCTGAGACTATCAAAAGCCAGAAAAAAGAAATATTTTGAATCAAAAGAAAAAGATAAAAAGGAGCTTCTATTAAACTTTCTTAAGAGTCCTCAGCAGAAATCTTACAGAGTAGAGTAAAATGCTAAGATATATTGACATGCCTAAAAGTCAGATTATTAACCAAAATACTTAACAAGGAATAATTATCATGCAAATATAAGAGATAAAGAAAGGCTTATTCAGTTTACACCACAAAAGTAAAGCTAATAGACTTTATCACTGCTAGGGATATCCTAGAAAAAAAAATTGTTGAAAGCAGTCTTTCCACAATTAAGTAAGAAAAAAAATCATAAAATCTTGAGCAAGAATTATATAAAGAGTAGTATAGTAACAAAAGCAATGATATGGACAACAACAGAAAAAAATGAAGAAAACAGTAGAATCAGCATAGTCAAAGAATAAAAAGTCAATACCAACACACACAAAAGAGAGATTTTAGATAAAGAAAATATGATACTATGGAGGTTCCATAATAACCATAACCAAAGGTCTAGAGCAGGAAGATTTAGAAGAGAGAATGAAGAATTGTAAAGAATCACCAAGATTTATATATCTATATGAAATGACTTAAATAGGAAGGGATACCAAAGAAATTTAAAAAGCAAACACAATATAAACTAGCAATAAGTAGCCCTCCATATATCAATAATCATCCTCAATAAGAATGATTTGAACTCGCCAATCAAAAGACATAGAGTGGCTGACTGGATTGCTTTTAATAATAATTTTTATTTTGACCAAAGTGGATCACAAATCTTTTTTTTTTTTTTTTGGTTTTTGGGTCACACCCGGCAGTGCTCAGGGGTTACTCCTGGCTCCATGCTCAGAAATTGCTCCTGGCAGGCACGGGGGACCATATGGGGCACCGGGATTCGAACTGATGACCTTCTGCATGAAAGGCAAACGCCTTACCTCCATGCTATCTCCCGGGCCCCACAAATCTTTCACAATAATATGTTAGGCACATAGTGACATTGAATCGGGGGTATTCCCACCACCAATGTTGTCCTCCCCCAAACCCTGAGCCCAGCATGCATCCCATATCCCCCTCTTTTGCCCCCCAGGCTGCTAGTATAAGTGGTCTTTGTGTCTTTGTGTCTAGCTTGTTGTACCTTGGGTATCGATACTGTTGTTGTTGGCTTTGAATTTGGTGTTTAAGTCTGATCATTTTTAATTTCTATTCAATGTTCATACTACTGTTTGGCCTTGTTACCCTTCATTATTTTCCCCTTAATTTGGGGACAAAACAAGATGGCTCAAGTTATGTGGTTCTGTTTGAAGGAAGGAAAAAGATAAAATGGGGCAAAAATCAAACAAGCAAAAAATGGGAGGAGTCCTTCTAGAGGCTATAAATATCAATTTAAGAGAAGAAAGATAAAAAGGAAGAAAAAAGATAACAACAAAACAAAAAAATCAAACAAAAACCAGAAAAGCCCCACAGCAATAAAGACAACAACCACACAATAACCACAGTCCTGAAATAAAACAAAACAAAGCACAAAATTATTTTGAGACAGGTGGAATGCAGGGTTGATTGTGTAAACAGTGTAAAAGGTTATGATTGAAGCCACACCTTTTGGCTAGGGCCTTGAATAAAGCTTCATGTCTCCTGAAACCTGACTGTCTGTGGATCATTTCCTCGCTGTTATCCTGAACCCTCAGATCCGCCAGCTAGAGGGAGTTTCAGGCCCATGGGCCAGGCTAGCAGAGAAAGGTCTCTTCATCCAACCATCTCACCATGATCCAGCTCCATCAAGCTCTCAATAATTAATCTGTTTTTCTACAATTGGTGTCCTAGCCAACAGGTGTGGTTTCAATCATTTTACTCTGTCTCCATAAACAGCCCTGCATTCCACCTGTCTCTTCTCCATCCAACCTGCTTCTCCCTCAGTCTCTCTCAATCCATCCCTGAATCCCCTTTACACCACTCAGGCAATTCTTTTGTTACCTTCCAAAGACCCCTCCCAGAAATGGGCTGCTCTTACCATCAGATAAGGTTACACAGGAAGAATGGGGAATGGAGTAACGTATGTGTCTGTGTGTGTGCGTGCGTGTGTGTGTTTGTGTGTATGAAGGAAAAATATAAATAAGAAAGTTTTTAAAAAGTAAGGGAACAAAGTGATGCAGGGGACTACCTTGTATTGGGGGATACAAGGTAGAATTATATAGGTTTTAAACTTATAAAGGAAATATAGGCTTCCTCATTGTCTTTTGAGATATTTTTGTGGGAGGGTGGAATCCAGGATATATTTTCATTACACACCCTAGTCTTGTTGAATTTGAGTAATGATTTGTGGCAGAAAGGGTTTGGGTAGTTCTTGCACTGGGAATTCTTCTGGAGCTATCAAGCAAAAATTCACACTTGGGGGATTGGGGAGAAGGAGAACCACAGAGCATGAATCAGCAGGGCGTTGGTTGTTTCTTACTGTGGAATGAGATGTGGGGCTGAGTGTGTGTCCCTTGGCTTGAGAGCTTGGTGATGGATTATTGGGACAGGAGGTCGGTCTTGATACCTAATGGGTTAAGAACTGAAGATAGAGAGCGTTAATAAGGTGGGGTATTGTATTGGAAATGGGGGGTGAAGGATTTCTGAAAAGGAGGAGGAGAGAGAGTTTATAAGATGGGCTATATACACTGTAGGCATGGATTGTTTATAATCACGTTTGGTTCTCATAAAGGAGTCCTCTCTTTATGTATACATGACCACAAAAAGACATACATTAGTGATCTTTTCTTAAAATGTTCATAGAATTCTGACGCTGATAAAATGGTTCTGAGCTCTTAAGGACTGGTTGAATTAAGATAAATAATTAGTTTAGGTAAATCTTAAGAAAAAGAGGAAGGGAGAGCAAAAGATAAGAGTAGAACAGAAAAATGGGTAAAAATAGTAAACATAAAGTAAAAACAATAAATAAATCAAATAAAAGAGATTGGGTGGAGCATCGAGTTGAGAGGGTTTCCCAGTTTCTAGGCATTTCGTCAGTGATGGGGTTGGGCCTTGCTAAATGAAGGTTTTAGGGTTAGATAATGGCTGGAGCACTTTAGGATACACATAGATTCCATGTCTCGAGTGCTAAGCAATGTGTTAATGAGGCCTACCTATGGAAGTGGCTACCCTCTGTAGTATTGTCCGCTGTATCTTATGTATCAAAGTTCCTTTCCAAAAAAGAAACTAACAGTGTAGGTTTTATCTAACATGGATTAAATTGAAGAGGATGAGGGAGAAGAGGAAGAAGAAAGGGAGAGGGAAAGACATAGGGAGAGGAGAGAAAGAAAGGGAGAAGTAAATATTGATTTTTCCAAAAGTGTTAGATGAATAGGTCCTGTAATATAAGTCTGTGTTTTGCAGTTGACTGTTTCAGTGATCTGAAGACCATATGCTTCAGGTCTTAATAGAGGACATAAGCCAGAGGAAAGGGGTATACTGGAATGTTTTATCAAGACATTTTCAAATGTCTTGAATGCATTTTCAAATGCAAACTGAGTATGGTATCTATTATGACTGAGCAGACTCTTTGTCAAAGAAGAAATACAAATGACCAAAAGACACGTGAAAAAATGCTCCATATCACTAATCATCAGGAAGATGCGAATCAAAACAACTATGAGGTACCATCTCACACCACAGAAATTGGAGAATGAGAGCAAGAAGTGCTGGTGGGGATGTGGAGAGAAAGGAACTCCTATTCACCGCTGGTGGGAATGCCTTCTAGTCCAACCATCATGGAAACGAGATAGAGATTCCTCCAAAAACTGGAAAGTGAGCTCCCATATGTTCCAGCTATACCACTCGTAGGGACATACCCTAGGAATATAAAAATAGAATACAAAAATCCCTTCCTCATACCTATATTCATTGATGTGCTATTTATCATAACAAGACTCTGGAAAAAGTCAAGATACCCTTCAACAAATGAATGGTTAAAGAAACTGTGGTACATATATATACACAATGAAATATTATGAAACCCTCAGGAGAAATGAAGTCATGAAATTTTCCTCTACATGGATGTACACGGAATCTATTATGCTGAGAGAAATAAGTTAGAGAGAAAGAGATATGCACAGAATAGTCTCACTTATCTATGGGTTTTAAGAAAAATAAAAGACATTTTTAGATTAATCACCAGAGGCAAAGAGAGGAGGACTGGAAGATCCAGATCACAACATGAGGGTTACCACAAAGAGTGGTGAGTGCAGTTAGAGAAATAACTACACTGAGAACTATCATAAAAATGTGAATGAATGAGGAAAGTAGACAGTCTGTTTAGAGTAGGGGGCGGGAGCATGGCGAAGAGGAAAATATGGGAATGTTGAACCAGTTAAGGGGGGTTTTCTTTACATGACTGAAACCCAACTATAATCATATTTGTAATCAAGGTGTTTAAATAAAGATATTAATAAAGGAAAAGAAATGCAACAAATTTTATTGCTTTTGAAATCTGTATTAAATCCACTGATTATCTTATTAGTTTCTGTTATCAGTGTTTTCAGTGATTTCTATATTTTTGTTTATCAGTAGGTAACTACTCTACAAAGCTGTAAGTAGGCAAGGAGTTATTTTTATTCACTTGCTCCCAGCAAATTTCCAGGCAGAGATTATGAATGCAATCAATGGCTGTTGAGAAGACAAAGTATAAAGCTTTGCACAAGTGTAAGAATATTATTTTCACTTTTTTTCTCCCAACAGCCTAGGGCTGGCCTTGCCAAGGCTTTTCATAGATAGTGTGGGAAACTCCAAAACTGAAAATCCAGCCCTTGAAAAACCTGTTTTGTTGTTTTTTTCTTTTAAAATAAAAATATTCTCTTTTATTTATTTCAAACCAACAGTGAAATAAAAGCTCTTTTTCAAGTCCCAAAATGTGTTCAGTGTAGACAGAACCAAATTAATTTGGGATATAATAAAATCAAACCAACAAACAAAAATTGAGAGATAGAACATAACTTATAATCAGCCATTCTATACCTATTCCTGTTTTCTGGCTGAGTTCTCATGACCTTTTATATCTCAGAATACGCTTTAAGTAATTGTTAGGGGAAGTTGTTCTTCGGGCAAATGGCATTGAGTTTATGCAAAACTGGATATATTGGGCCCTTGTCCAAGGAAAGCTTAACTGAACGCTATCAACCTTCCTTGGCTCACCTATTATCAATCAGTCTCTGCAACGCAGCTTGTTTTAAACATTCTAGGGAATTCATACAAGGTCATTTCCCAAGCAAAAGAAAAATAACCAGATTACTGAACAGCAATGAAGAGGGTCCATAATTAGCAATAGCAGAATCTACAAGCATGAATGTCTGGATTGAGTATGAATAATCACCCAAAAGTTGAAAGATGTTCTCAAAACCTACGGGGCTCTAAATTAAGGCCACCATTTAGCTGAGAGTAAGTTGAATGATACCTCCTTGGAAATTAACTGTAGTTCCTATTCCATATTAGACCCAAAATACAGACAAAAGATAAAGGATGAACATATAGGGTAAGATTGAGTGCATGAATAAAACAAAGCTTTAGAATAATAGATGAATTGATGGATAAATGAGAACTAATATAGACAGCTAGGGGCAGGTATTATTTAAAAATATATTTAATTATTTATGTGAGAAACAGATTTTTTTTAATCATTCTTTTTTTGTTTTTGTTTTTGGGCCACACCCAGTGACACTCAGGGGTTACTCCTGGCTATGCACTCAGAAGTCGCTCCTGGCAGGCACGGGAGACCATATGGGAACTGGGGGATCGAACTGTGGTCCATCCTAGGCTAGCCCAGGCAAGGTAGCAGGCACCTTACCTCCTGCGCCACCTCCCGGCTCCCAAATCATTCTTTTTTTTAATTTTTTTATTTTGAATTATGAAAACAAAGATGCAAAGAAAGAGGACAAGGTAAAGTTACAGTGGAAGGACAATCACCCAGAAACAGAATTCTTAACATTGAACTTTCAGCCAAAGAATATTAAGAAAAATGAAACAGAACCCATGTATAATTACTTTGTCCCTCAAGTCCCCAGATTGTGATACATATTTCCTAGCAGCAAACCAAGCATTCTAAAGCCATAAAACATATGTAACTCCTTAAATATTGAAGGCATAGTACTTTTTTACATTTCCATGCATATGCATATTAGTTTAAGTTACCCTCAAAAGTGGGTGTTCCTTTTTAAGGATAAGAGTCAAAGGAGCACAGTAAAAATGGCATTAGAGTGGCAATAATTGTTTGCATCGGCCCACCAAAATATGGGGGACATGGAAAGAAAAATCCTCAGTCTAAATACAAGGGGACCAAACCACTGAAGTTTCCTGGCATAAGATCAGCTCTAGGCTCCAGGCAAACTAGATTGCCCAATCCAAGTCGTTGTCTGTAGTGCCAACACACTTTTATTTTCCATGCTGTCACTGTTGTTGGTATCATGTTTCTTTATTAAAGATCCTGGAATCTGCATATCCTATATTGCAGTTAGGATGGTGCAGAACATCCTTTCATTTCACCTTACAATTAAAGGGCAATGCAGAAAGCCCTGTCCAGTATGCAGGTCGTTGATGTTC
>PVKC010007233.1:0-29815 GCA_004027635.1 Crocidura indochinensis
GCTGTTAGAGTTAAGAAGTTGTTTTGCCTTTTTTTGGAAAAAGCTTATGTTTGAACATTGATTGACAAGTTGTAAAGCCACCCCTTTTTGGAAGAGTATAAATACAGCTCTGGTGTTGAAATAAAAGGCCTTTGATCAGAACTTTGTCTTGGGCATCATTTAACCTCTTGAGAATTGCTTTTTAGGAAAAGACAAGATCGGACCGGCTTGTGAAGACCCACGTAATAACTGAGACCTCCTCTATCCTATCCCCGCGGGTCGGGGGTCCCCACAGGGGGTCTCATATAACTATATTATGTAGCCTGAGGCAAGCTCCTTCTGTGTCTATGTCACTACTAAAAGTAATTATAGTATTTTGTAGAATTGGGACTTGAGAGATAGCACAGCATAGCATTTGCCTTGTTCGCGGCTAACCCAAGACGAACCTAGGTTTGATTCCCAGCATCTCATATGGTCCCCTGAGCATGTATGTTTTGCAGGAGCAATTTCTGAGTGCAGAACCAGTGGGTGTGACCAAAATTTCCCCCAAAATTTATTGAATTGAAGTGAAAATTAATTTAATTTATTATTTTTATATAAGCATTCAGCAGAGATTAGCACACAATTATGAGTTGGCAAATTTTGTTTCCCTTCTCTTCTTTTATGAAAAATTTTAACTAGTGGAGAAAACAGACCAAGACAATATGTGGCTTTTATATTTTTTAATTAATCTTTTTTTTTTTTTTTTTTGGTTTTTCGGTCACAGCAACTGACTCTCAGGGGTTACTCCTGGCTAAGCGCTCAGAAATTGCTCCTGGCTTGGGGGACAATATGGAACATCGGGCGATAGAACTGAATTCCTTCCTAGGCTAGAGCAGGCAAGGCAGACCCCTTACTCCTCTGCAACACCACTCTGGACCCTCAACTAGTCTTTTAATTTCAGAAGTTGGCTGGTCTTCCCATGAATACTTAGAAGGTCCCTGGAACTTTCACAGTCATCACTTTATAACCAGATTGGCAGTTCAACACAAAAACCTGATGATGTGGTATTTCTGGGACCCATTATGCTTGAGCTAACATACTGCTGTAGTAAAGCTTGAAGTCCTCTAATGGTTCAACAAGTGTTACTACTATCTCTGACCCCTAATGCTTCAACAAGTGGTACTTTTGGACTATGAAATTCTAGGAATAGGATAAAATAAGGATGAGCTAATGCAAGGCATGAGCTTTCAATCTCTATACTATCTCTGACCCCTAATTTATTAAGTATTTTTAAGATCTAATTGAATTTGAGCATGTCTGTCAAGAGAAAAATATTCTCTATGTAGTACAATGAACCATTTTAGTGATTGCAGTGACTTCATCATTATGTAGCATGCACAATTAAGTGGATTAGAATGTATAACTTGTTTTAATTAACCAAAAATAAATTGAATTAAACTGAATATGGAAAGTAAAGTTGATAATAAAATGAGAGTAACAGTGTCTTGGCCACATGCAAGGCAAGTACTTTAATCCATATATTCTCTCTCTCTGGCCCATACTATAAATTCTTAAAAATTATCCTCATGCCTAAGACTTCAGTAGACTGATTTGCAGTAGGTGAAGTTAGGGTTAACCATCTATTAGTGTGAATCTTTATTAAGGGCTTACTAGGGGTGTGGCTTTTACAGAAAGAGCCTTAAGTGTGCTCAGAAAAACATCTGAATTTAACAGTCAGAAAATGTGCTCTAGGTGTGAGGAACAAACACCTAACTGGAACTGCAAAAAGTGAATGGTGCATATATTTTATAGAAAAGATATATCTTGTTTTAGAGACATAAATACATGTCAATTGAGAAGAAAGCAACTTTCTTGGGCCAAGAGCACAGTTGAGCAAATAATATTCACCCAGTGAATATGTTATGGAACAGGTGGTGGGGATTTTAGAAGTTGAAAGGCATTTCCAAGATGGCAACAAAAATATTATTTTAAGTGGAAGATTTTCCTGAACAACAGCAACCATAGCTGAAGGGAAATACATAGAGCAAAGGAATTTGGGGACAGGGGTGAGGACAGGAGATATTAGCTGCTTTTGTAGAGAAGACAAGCTGGTTTATTTTAGTGAAATAGTATTTTATTTACCCACATCAGAGACAAATAATCTAGTGAGACATAGAATAGAGGTACATGAGAGAAAATGCATTTGGGAGATATGGATAAAAATAAAATAACTTCTCTTTACACACCCAGAATAGAAAATACATGAAAGCAATCACAATGAGGAGGGTCAAGAAGACATAAAGGAGGATCTGATCTCAGAGGAAAAACAAAAGAGGGGAAATAAAAGCTAGGTGTCTCCAAAGTCTATTTGAATTGACAAGAAAATGTAGCAAAGAATCACTGAGAATAGAACTATGTATTGCTGCTGGCAGTGGAATAAAAACTGTGAGGGTAAATGGAGAGTGAGGAAATGGAGAGTATTTGTTTTATTGTGTTTGTGAGGAACCAAATGCAATTTAGTCTTAGAAGGATTTCAGGGAGATGTGTTTGCTCTGCCAAGGAGACATTAACATAGCTCATCTTTTAGTTCAACTCTAGTAACAGTTCATTCAGAAATACTTTACAAATGTAAGATATTGCTACATGTATGAATTCATTTCTTAATGCACATAGTTTGGTTCTAAATACCAGATTAGTCAATGACATAAAAAAGGATAAGATTACATATATGTAACTTATTCTTTATCTATATACATATATGTGTATATACACATACAAAATAAAATAGCTATTCTAAGTTCTTACTAAGTAGTTAATTTATTTATTAAAATGTATGAAGAAATATAAAAAGTAATGCAGATAAATGCCTGAATAATTATTTGCATAGCTTGACTCCCCAATTATTATTATATAGAAATATATATAAATAATAAAATGTATGAGGATTTTAAGAAAGTTGGATGTATGCTTTATGACTGTATACCATTATTTCTGAGGCCTAAAAGGTATCTTTCTCTTTTGGGAAACATCACTGTAAAAATATAACCTTATGGCTTATTTCTTTTTTTAAATAAATCAATTCTTTAATTGAATCACTATGATTTATAGTGACATAGTTGCTCATGATTGAGTTTAGATTATATTGATTATACTAAGTATACTAACTATAATATAGCAAATTGTATTATATATTAAAACAAATTCAACTTTTCAATTAATAAATGTTTAATTGAATCAATGCGAGATATACTGTTACGAAGTTAATGATTGAATTTTAACTCTACAATTTTCAACTCCCATTCCTTAACCAGTGTACATTTTCTTCCACCAATGTTCCCACTTTCCCTTCTTCATTCCCATGACCCTCTTCTTTTTGGACTATTTCTATTGTTTTTTTCTTCAATTAGCTATTTGTAGATTTTTATAATTAGAACTGAACTTACCTTAATATCTTCAGTATAATTATTTATTAATATTTATTTTATTTTATTTTATTTTGGAGTCAGGGTTTACTCCTGGCTTTGTGTTTTGCAGTCATTCCTGGATGGTTTGGGGGAACATATGGGATACAAGAGATCAAATGCAGGCTGACCATTTTCAAGGCACGTTTCTATTTGCTGTACCATTATTCTGACCCCATTTCATATTATTTTTTTAAAAATGGTGATGGTATGTGTATGGGCTACACACAATGTTACAGTGGACATACTACGAGTTCTGTTCTTAGAATCAGTTCTGGTGGAACTCAAAAGACCAAATAGGATCCTGGGCATAGATCCAAGCAGATCCATGAAGGGCAAGAACCTTATATATTGTACCATACCTGTGGCCCCATTATTTTATTTTTATTGGTTTTGAATCCAAATATACCACAATGATAAATTGTTGAGCAAATCCTAGAAATGATAGAGGTAAAATTGTTCTTGACATCTCATGTTAATATAATAGCCTTTACTTCTCTCTTTTGAAAGTCATAATATTCTGAGATACAAAGCTTTTTTAAATGTTGCTTTTGCTAATAAGATTACTGGATATCATCATTTAATATAATAAATTAATTTCAATTGAATATCTAATACTTAAAAACAATGCAGTTTAGAGGAATTAGTCTTAATATAAGTGCCTGATAGTTAATATTTTATTTATTTTAATTGATGTTATTTAACACTTTTTAAATACAAGGATCCTCAGGTGGTATTCATTTATTTTTCTACTTCCGCTTCATACCATGTACTTTGCACACTACAGACAGCAAACTGAAATAGGATTTATCATATCAGACTGATTGATTTCAAAACGCATTCACTAATGAAATAATAAATAAATCTGATGGAAGATGGATAGTATTGCCTCAGAAAGATTATTAGAATTTTAATGTACAGAAGATATATGATATAATGTGAGAATGATAAACATTACCTAATTTTCAGTAATTTGAGATTTACAAACATAAACTTCAAGAAAATGCTTAGCTATTTAAACAGATGGCTTCTGTAAAAGAAAGTGTCATTCATTTATTTATTTAATATGTATTTATTGAATATGTTCTTAATGCCATGTGCCTTGGATTAAGTAGAATTTATCAGGAAGTGTTAGAAATTTGTATCTTCTCAAAAAATTTCAAGCATTTTGAAAAGTTGAAAGATGATTAATAAATGCAACATAATTATATACTTGTTGAAGCACATATTATTATTGCATGAACATGTAGTGGAACTAGTCAATAATAAAAACCTCTCAGTACTAGCTTTATATTAAAATATGTAAATTATAACATTGGCTATAGGCTTTATAGAAAATAGTTTTACTCCTAGCTCTTTAGATTACTTGTCTGATACCTTTAAACTGTCTGTGTAATTGAAAACATCCTCTAGAAACTTTAAAAGTGTCTCTTTTAAAAATTTTATATGAATTTTAAATCCCTAAGAGAGAAACATTTTCATAATGTAATTTCCCAAGACTTTCCTCAGTGTATAAACTGCTCCAATTCCAAGACAATTTTCTCCCTGATCATATAAATATTTTATCTAAGTTGAATATTCTATTGTATTAAGATAAATCTATCTTGACTCAAAATTTAAATTCGGAAAGATTCTTCTTTGGACTATTTTTTGATATATTTTTCTAATTCTGTGGGAATATGCTTTTCTTAGAGATCTGAATTTCATTGAATTTTTGAGAACAAAAATGCAAATGACTCATTATTCTTGCCTATGGGAAAAGAGCAAGTGGGGATAAAAGAAATCCAAATGTAATCCTTAAATTTCATTTTAATGATTACTTTCAACTCTTTTCTTTAATGAAGCTTGTGCGTGAGGCTCAGGATGCACACACAAGCATGGCTACTAGGTTCTGTTTTACACAATTTTCTGCTTCAGGTACACTGGACTGAAGAAGCTACTTGGTGACATGGATAAAGGCTATACATCAGGAAGAAAACAAAATAAACTAAATCAGTTCTTCTCACATGATCTCACCATCTTTTTTTTTTAAGTCATATACCTTCTCATTCTCATTCAGCATTACAGACAGTTATAAAAAGGTAGTTGTCTGGCTGGTTTCATTATCATTAATTTCCTAAAAATATTAGTTTACCTGTATGCATTGGTAGACCCCACAGACTAATGGGATTATGCTTTTTATGAATCTTACTTACTTAGCTATATTTATGATATGAGAAAGAAATCTCCATGAATTCAATGTTTGAGATAAACTTGTCAGCCTTCAAGAATTGCAGCAAAGGCAGGAGGCACAGTAAAGTGGATAAAGCTCTGGTTTGCCCTTATTCAGTAGAACCATATTTGATCCTGGCACTCCATGTAACACTATCAATAGGAAAACATCTGAGAACCACCAATAGTTAGCCCCCGAGTGCACTACCAATAGAAAATCTGAGGGTTCCATGTGTAGCTCCCCAACAAAACAAAAAGCATACAACACACATGATATATAGAATTTTTTTCTATCTTACAAAATCTAAAATTTGCACTTATTTCCATTTTGGTGTTTAATGTGACATATTTTTCTGTATCAGGTACAGTTTACTGGATATTAATTATGTTCAAATTATATTTATACAAATCCTTGTTGGCAAAGATTTTTTCCTTACTTTGTCATCCACTAAATTTTAGGAAAGAAATCTAGTTTAAATTATTATTTTATTTATTTATTTTTGGTGACAGTTTTTTACTGACCAATATATCTGTTTTCTACTGCATTCCTTTCTGTCTCTTCTTGCCCCTCTCATCTCTAATCTCATTTTTTTTCTTCTTTCCCTTCCCTCTTCCCCACTCTCCTTTGCTTCACTCAGACTATGCCTTTGCCATTAACATAGAACATCCTGATTTGGGTAGTAGCTTCTCTGACAATTAAGTTCCTCTAAACTGATCAAATGCACCTCCAGTTTGGGGAATATTCTAAAGAGAGGAAGATATTAGCAAACACTGGTTTGCCTGTTTTTTTTTTTTTCTTTGTTTGTTTGATTTTAGGCTACAACTAGCAGTGCTTGGGCCTTGACTCTGTTCTCAGGAAGGATTTTCTTGGGACTTGTTGGGGATGCATAGAAGGCACTGAGGATCAAACAGGGATATACTTATGCAAGGAAAATAATACCTTGCCTTTTGTATTATCTTTTTGGCCCAATGGATTTCCTAATTTCGTATCTCATTTTTCTTCTTTCCCAGTCAATGTAGTCCTTTATAGAAGAATATCATTTTCCCCTTTTCTATGTTTAAATCTTCTCCTGAAGTTCCAGAATAAAGGAAGTTAGTTCTCCTTTCTGATGCAGCCATTTTCCTAGTGATCAGATAATAATGGAGATTCTAAGAGAGATCAAATGTATTTCTCATCAGTATTTTGACATTTTGAATGAAATATTTTAGTGGGTATGTCTCAGACATTTCTCATGCATACATGTGTTTGAACATGTTTGTCTTCTACAACATGAATGCCATATATATGGTATATATATGCTTGTGTATATATATATACCAACCATATTATAAATTTTGTTTTTGTGCCAAACCCATCTATGCTCAGAGCTTACTCCTGCCTTTGAACTCTGTGACCTCTCCAAAAGTGACTCAGATGACCAAATGGGGTGTTGTCTTCAAGGAAAATATCCTATCTGCTCTACTGTTGAGAGGCTTCCATCTTTCAATTTTTCCATCTATATGACAAAAATCAAATGGGTCTTCATAGCATAATGAATCTAATTTTCAATCTTGTCCCAAATGTCCATGGAAAGGCATACTATTTGTTTATTACCTCATCCATATTTGAGTACTCTCAAATAACATTAGCATTATCATAAGACAAGGAAAGATTTACAGGTCTAGGAGAGTAAGCCATAAGAAAAACTAACCAAACTGATGATCTTTATTGAACCCTTATCCCTTTCTTAAGGTGAAGATCTTATATAGGAGTGACCTCTGAAGAAAAGGGAGAAAGTGGATAGAATCTCCTAGAGCAAGCATAACTTAATGAGATTTTATAGTGTCCAGTAAATTAAAGGATGCTTCATTTTTTTCAACATATGAGATATATTCTGCATGCCAGTACTGACACATACACACCAAAGAACTTCACAATACCATTTATAAAAATGTTTCTAAAGAATGTACTCAGTCTTTATAAAATTATCTTCAGAATTTATTTGCCTGCAAGAAACTTGAAATATAGTTTGATATCAGGGTATAATGTTATCTCTGTCATCCCAAAACCCAACATAAGACTTGGCTGTGAGTAACCTCTTTGACATATTGGTACTTTGAATTGATTCATACTGGCCTTATGCCACCTTCTTTTGACATTGTCAGTAAACTCATAAGAAAGACTGCAATTAAATATCCTCCTCTTAGTCCCCTCCCAAGTTTGTCTTTTTTTTTTTTAAATCAAGAGTCTGACATGTATCATTATTGACCCACAGGTGGTGGAGTTCCCTCCTTGGCCAAATGAAATTATTTTCACATTGAATGACAGCCTGGGGAAGTTATTTGGAAAGAAAATGCTTCGGAAAGGCTAGGTCTTAATTAGCAAGTAGGATCTACAGAAAAGCTCCTTTAAATTGTGAAACCTTGAAACTGAATTTTCAGAGATTTTGGTTCAAATGATTCACGATTCACTGGGCAAGTCACTTAACCTCAATATGATTAGTTTCTTTTCTTTTTTCTTCTTTTTTTCCAAAATGACTAGAGTAATCTTTAAGCAATGTTGCAAAGCTTATTTGAATTAGGTAAATCAGTTAGCATAGGCTCATCCTTTGGTCTTCTTTCACTAAGCTGCTTTCCTTCTTAGGAGTAGAAAGCTTCTGGGGCCAAGTGGTGGCGCTGGAGGTAAGGTGCCTGCGCTAACCTAGGACAGACCGCGGTTCGATCCCCCGGTTCCCCATATGGTCCCCCGTGCCTGCCAGGAGCGACTTCTGAGCAAATAGCCAGGAGTAACCCCTGAGCATCACCGGGTGTGGCCCAAAAACAAAAAAAAAAAAAAAAGAAAGAAAAGGAGTAGAAAGCTTCTATGATGGGTTCCTGGCTTCAGTGCTGGATTACCTGGATTACCTGAATATATTCTTGTGTTTTTTCGCTGTGTGGATTCTGATTATATATATCCAGAGAGGAGATTATATATGTCCACTTAGCCCCGTGGCCATGAACATGTCCTAGTCAATGATCCCTAGCACAATACACAGAAAACATCACACAAAAAGAGTGACAAACAAGAAAAAAATCACAGGCCAACACCATGTATAGAGAATGAAGATGGAGGCTCTGATGACCCAAAAAGTGCCAACAATTATTTAGCCTTTCAGATAAGGAGTTTAGAGAAGTATTATAGATGATGTTCATAGAATTCAAAGAAAACATGGATCTAGCTGAATGAGCCATAAATAAGAATTAAGAGGTTATGATAATATAAATGAAAACTCCAAACTGGGGCGGAAGCAATAGCACAGCGATCAGGGGTTTGTTTGCATTGCATTCAGCTAACCCAAGACTGATGATGGTTTTATTCCCAGCATCTCATATGATCCCCTGAGTCTGACAGGGGTGATTTCTGAGCTTAGAGCCAGGATGAACCCCTGAGCGCTGCCGTGTGTGATTCCTCTCTTCCAAAAAAAAATCCTCGAAACTGGAAAAATAAACAGGGAGGACTGAAAACTTTATAGGGGAATGAAAGCCTCTCCAACAGTGAAAGAGCAGTTGAGGAGAGAATAGGCGAGATGGAAGATGAGATGCATAACAACTCCATGCAACATCAGAGATTGGAAAACACCCTTAAAGCAAATGATCAGACAATGGGAAAAATCCTCAAATAATATCAACAGACAAAAATAGAAATCTTTGATAAACTCAACAGAAACAACATAAGAATCATTGAAGTCCCAGAAATACAGGCATAAAGTCCTGGAGAAGAATCAACAGTCAAGAACATCATTACAGAGAAACTAACAGAGCTAAAGAGTGCATGCAACCAAATTCTGCATGCTCAAGGAGTACTAGCTAAAAAGAAACACAAATGAAAGCACCCCAAGACACATCTTAGACACAATAACAAATCCCACAGATAGGGGTAGAATACTGAAAGCAACAAGATCAAAAAGGGAAATTGCATTCAAAGGAACATTTTTAAGATTTACAGCAGACCTATCATAAGAAACTTTCCAGTATGAAAATTAGTGGTGGGATATAGTGACAAAACTCAATGAAATGAATCCTTGCCCTAAAATATTGCACACAGTCAGTTTCATATTAAGGTTTGAAGGAAGTAAACATAAATTCATGTTTAAATAAGAGCTCAGAAATGTTACAAATTCAAGACCAGCCTTACATGAAAAAATGAAATGTCTACTTTAAAATAAGACAGACCAACAGACACACCATAGTCCTATATAAATCCCATGATAATTACCTCTCTTTACCTCACTGAACTAAATGCACCTGTTAAGAAAAGCAGAGTGGCAAAATGGATCAAAAAGCTGAATCCAACATTCTGCTCCCAACAAGAAACACATCTGAATAGTCAGAACAAACATTGACTCAAAATAAAAGGTTGGACAACATTCATCCAAGCAAACAACTCCCTTAAAAAAACTGGAGTGGACATATTAATATCAGATGACACAAACTTTAGAATTAAAATAGTTATAAGAAGCAAATATGTACATTTTGTAATAATTAAGGGACATGTACACCAGAAGAAATTATACTCCTAAACATATAAGCAGTCAATGAGAGACCACAAATTTTTTTAAAATATTGTTGACAAATCTGAAAGAAGACATCAATAATAACACAACAATAGTAGGAGACCTCAACATTGCCCTGTCACCCCTTTGTAGGTCAACCAGCATAAAACCTAACAAAAATATACTAGTTATAAAAGAAGAAATTTAGGAAAGTAGCCTAGTAGATATATATAGGGCCCTCCACCCCCAGGAAATGAATACACAGTCTTCTACAGTAACTATGGGTCATTCTCCAGGATAGACCACATTCTGGCCCATAAAACATATCTCCATAAAATCAAGAGGATAGAAATTGTACAAACAACCTTCTCAGATCATAATGCACTGAATTTAGAAGTGAGCTACAAAAAGGCACAGAAGAAAAACATCAACACTAAACATTAACACCCGGATATTGATCCTTTCATTACTGAACAACCATCGGGTCAAATATAAAATCAAAGAAGAAATCAAAGGAATCCTGGAAACAAATGAAAACTAAGACACAACTTATCAGAATTTTTGTGACAAGGCAAAAGCAGTACTAAGAGGAAAACATATTCTTTTAGAAGCATACATTAAAGAAGAAGGGACCTACATAAATAACCTAATGACCCAACTTATAAAATTAGAAAGTGATCAACAAAATGAAACAAAAAATGGGTAGGCAGAAGGAAATAAAGCTTAGAGCAGATATCAGTGATTTGGAAATCAAAAAATCAATCCAATATATAAATGAAAGCAAAAGTTTGTTCTTTGAGAAAATCAACAAGATAGAAAAACCATTAACAAAACCCACAAAGAAAGGGGGAGAATGAAACTTAATAAAATGAATTAGAAATCGACAGGAGATATCATTACAAATATAAAAGATATTCAAAGGTTAATCAGAGGTTACTTTGAGAAACTCTATGCCACAAAACAAGAGAACCTGGAAGAAATAAATTCTTGGATTCTTATAATCTTCCAGTTACAGTTACAGTTACAGTTGAACCCTGATGATCTAGTATATTGAAACAGACCATTCACTATTGAAGAAATTAAATTGATGATCAAAAGTCTTTTCAGAAACAAAAGCCTAAGCACAGGGGGATTCACTAACTCATTCTTTCAAACCTTTCAAGAAGACATATTACATATTCACTTTCAACTCTCTCAGGAAACTGAAGAAACAGAAATACTCTCGATAGTTTTTATGAAACTAATATCATCCTGATTCCAAAAGCAGACAGAGATGCTGCAAAAAAGGAAAACTACATACCAATATACCTGATATACAAAGATTCTCAACATTCTAGCAAATGATTCAACATCTCATCAAGATGGTCATACACCATGCCCAAGTGCTTCATTCCAGACATGCATAGATGGTTTAACATATGCAAATTAATCAACATAATACACTATATCAACAAAAGAAAATAAAAATTATATGATCTTAGCAATAAAATCCAACACCCGTTCATTATGAACACTCTCAACAAGATGGGAATTGAACAAACTCTTCTCAAGGCTATTTACCACAAGTCAATGGCAAATATTATATATAATGGAGATAAACTAAAAGCCTTTTCTCTAAAATCTGATAAAAGACAAGGTTGACCCCTCTCATCACTTCGATTTAACTTCTATTTAGTAATGGAAGTGCTTGCTATAGCAATTAGGAAAGAAAAATATATCAAGGGCATCCAACTAGTAAAGGAAGAAGTGAGATGACATGATATTCTATATAGAGTGCGAGATGACATGATACTCTATATAGAAAACCCTAAAGACTCTACCAAAAAGCTTGGAGAAACAATAGATGCCTATAGCAAAGTGGCAAGCTAAAAATTAATATGCAAAAATTAATGGTTCATTGTACACAAATAATGATAGAAAAGAAATAGACATTACAAAAACAACCCCATTCAGATTAGTTCAACAGAAACTTAAATACCTTGGAGTAAACTTAATTAAAGAGGTGAAGGACTTATTTAAAGAAAATTACAAAACTCTGCTTCAAGAAATAAATGTGCACACAAGAAAATGGAGATACATACTCAGTTTATGGGTAGGGAGGATTAACATAATTAAAATGCCAATACTACCCACAGTATTGTACAGATTTAATGCAATTCTTGTAAGGATTCTCATGACAGACATCAAAGAAGTGTATCAAACACCTCTGAAATTAATTTGGAACAATAAATACCCACAAATAGCTAAAGCAACCATTTTGAAAATGAAGATGGAAGGAATCATTTTCTACAGCTTTAAATTGTCCTACAAAGCAATAGTCATTAAAGCAGCATGATAGTGGAATAAAGATAGACACTCAAATCAACTTGAGTGTTCAGAGAATGTTCTCCAGACATACTATAATTATTCTTTAATAAAGGGGCAGTAAATGCAAAATGGAGCAAGGAAAGCCACTTCAACAATGGTTTGGGGACAACTGGTCAGCCACATGCAAAAAAGAAATCTAGGACCTCCAACTTACACCATGTACAAATGTCAAATCCAAATGGATTAATGAACTTGATATCAGACCAGAAATCATATGGTATATAAAGCAACACATAGGTAAAACACTCCTTGACATAGTAACTAAAGGCATCATCAAGGAGATATCAGCACTGTCCAAACAAGTGGAAGCAGGGACAAACAAATGGGACTATATCAAACTGAGAAGCTTCTGCCCCTCAAAGGAAACAATCACTAGGATACAAAAGCCACCCACAGAATGCTCATCCAATAATAGGCTAATATCTAAAATATACAAATTACTGTCAGAACTTAACAAGTAAAACCATCTTACCCCATCAAAAAATGGGGAAAATAAATTAATAAACACTTCCTCAAAGAAGAAATGCAAATGACCAAAAGACACATGAAAAAGAGCTCCATGTCACTAATCATTAGTGTGTTGCAAATGAAAACAATGAGGTAACATCTCATGCTGTAGAGACTGGCACACATCACAAAACAAAAACAAAACAAAAACAGAAAATGAGCAATCCCTGCTAGCAGAGATATGGGGAGAAAGGAACTCTCACTCACTGATGGTGGGAATACCATGTAGTCCAGCCTTTCTGGAAAACAACATGGAGATTCCTCAAAAAACTGGAAATCAAGTTCCCAGTTGATCCAACTATATCACTCCAGGAGATATACTGCAGAAACACAAAAACACAATACAAATATGCCTGCTGCACACCTATGTTTATTGAAGCACTATTTCCAATAGCCAGACTGTGGAAATAATCCAGCTGCTAGACATCAAATAAGTAGCTAAAAAAAAACGGTGGAAATGGGGCCATTGGGATAGTGCAGTTGTAGGACATTTACCTTGCATGTGGCTGACCTAGGATGGATCAAGGTTTGATTCCCCAATGTCCCGTATGGTCCCCTAAGCAACAGCAATTTCTGACCACAGAAACAACAGTGGTAACTCCTGAGCATCATCAGGTGTGGCCCAAAAAAACAAAACCAAAATAAAACAAGACAAAACAACAAAAAACAGTGAAACATATACTCAATGTAATTCTAAACAGGCTCCTGCAAAAACAAAGTCATGAAATTTTCCTATACCTGGACGGACATGGAAACTATTATGCTGATTGAAATATGTCAGAGGGATATAGATAGAGGCAGAATAGTCTCATTCATCTGTGGAACTTAAATATAAAAGCCAGTATTGTAATAATAATACCCAGAGACAATAGAGATGAGGGCTGGAAGGACTGACCCACATAATGAAACTTACTATAAAGAGTATTGAATGCAGTTAGAAATAACTACACTAACAACTACCATAACAATGGTAGTAAATCAGAAAAATAGAATTCTTGTCTTGCAAACAGGCAGTGGGTGAGGGAGGAGGAGATGGATGCACTGGTGGTGGGAAGGTTTCACTGTGATGAGAGGTATTCTTTTTTTATAATTAAAACTCAACTATAAACATGTTTGTATTCATGGTGCTTAAAGATATTATTTTTTAAAAAGCAGTTAGCATAATTTTATGGTCTTTTAATTCTCTTTAGTAGTTGACTTTTTTCAGAGTGTCATGCCTCCAACCCCATAAATAAAACATTTAAACCACCCAATTAAAGATTTTTCTACTGTCATAATGAAATAAAACATTTAAAGTTACCTTAAAATATTTTAATATTCTTTTTTCCATAGTTTGTCTCATATACTAATTGCTTTCTTAGATGGATATTGCTGTAAGCTAGTTCAAATCTCATGAATTAGAAGTGGCTCAAGGTGAGTTGAAATGGACATCAGCACACCTGAAGTTCCTGAACAGTAAATAAGGCATTGGAAATATTTGGGCTCACTTCTATCTCTATGACTAGTGCTGTAGTTTTGAACTAGTTCTTCATCCATTGTGTGCATCTGGGTCACATTAGTAAGTGGCAGCAATAGTAAAAATACATACAGCCGTATATATTATGAAAATTTAAACCCTTTAAAAGTGATTGAATTATTGTAACTGATAAAGTATCATTCTTGTAATTTCAATATCTTTAAAATCTTTATATTTTCATGGTTTGATGCAGTGAAACTTCCAAAATCACTTTTTTGGAGGAATGGGTCACACCTGGCAGCGCTCAGGGTTTAATCCTGGCTTGATGCTCAGAAATTGCCCTTGGAAGGCTTGGAGGGCCATATGAGATGCTGGGATTCAAACCACCGTCCTTCTGCATGCAAGGAAAATGCACTACCTCAATGCTATCTCTCCGGCCCCTTAATCACCTTTTTTTTAATCATTTACCTTTCAAATGTACATGGCACTTTCTTCACATACAGTTTCCTGAGCACCTACTAAGAACCAGGTCAGCTCATAGATCCTAATTATATGGTTGACATGAAATCAATTTAGAGATTTAAGTTAATGTAAATAGTTTGCAACTCTCACAGTATGCTAAGCAATTGTATTAATGGCTAAGCTGTAGTTTTTCTAAGGATCCCCAAGATAACTCGTAGCTTTCTAAATATCCTCAAGATATAGTACATTGAAAAAGTATATTGTTATGATTGCCTATTACCTAAAAATACAGCTTAATAGTTTCCATTTGTAAACGTGTCCACGGTTGTTAGATGAAACATATATTTTTCTAAAAAGTAAGCCTTATAAAAATATGTAAAATATACTTGCTAGTAACTATGTTTTCTATACTTTGGAACAACTCACAAAGTTCCAAATATATAGTGAGATAATGTGATAATATCAACCAAACTACAGGTTGTAGAATAATGCATTGTTTGACAAATATTATAATAAAATAATTAAAATAGTCTTTCTTTTCGTTTTCATTAAGTTCTATAGTTTTTAAGCAATATCAATGTGAAGATACTCTGAAAATTATTTTATTAATTTCTTAACAAATGTAATGTTTTTTTGTTTGTTTGTTTGTTTGTTTGTTTGTTTTGTTTTGTTTTGGGGGCCACACCGTTTGATACTCAGGGGTTACTCCTGGCTAAGCGCTCAGAAATTGCCCCTGGCTTGGGGGCACCATATGGGATGTCGGGGGATCGAACCGTGGTCATTCCTTGGCTAGCGCTTGCAAGGCAGACACCTTACCTCTAGCACCACCTCTCCGGCCCCAGTGTAATGCTTTTTATGCACTTAAAATATAAACTAAATCTCCCAGATTGTGATTTTTATATATAAGGTTTATAAAATATTGTCCTATATTAGAAAATAGTAGAAAACAATGCACTTTTATAAATGGTTTCTATCATCTACAGACTGAGCTACACACGTTCATGTTCTCAGTAATAACAAACTGCAAGAGGCCAGAGTGGTGGTGCAGAGGTCGGGAGTCTGCCTTACACACTCTAGCTTAGAACAGAAAACGATTTGATCCCCCAGTGTCCCATATGGTCCCCCCAGCAGGAGTGATTTCTGGGAGCATAGCTGGAGTAACACCTGAGCATCACCAGGTGTGTCCCAAAAACCAAAATCAAAACAAACATACAAAAAAGAATGACAAAATACTAAAAGCCATTTAATTTGTCTCAGCCTTGTTTTGTAGGCTCATATTATTCCTTTATATATATGGAGAGCACATTTGAAAAAATAGTGATCTTATTTATTGAAAAAAATAGAATTTGGATCATATTAGTTTTCTCATTGTATGTGTCAATTATTATGTGAACTTTGGAGAATCACTATTTGGAAGAATTTCCACAAACTAGTTTCCTTTTTTATTAAAATTCTATTTGGAGGGACCCGGGAGATAGCATGGAGGTAAGGCGTTTGCCTTTCATGCAAAAGGTCATCGGTTTGAATCCCAGTGCCCGATATGGTCCCCCGTGCCCGCCAGGAGCAATTTCTGAGTATGGAGCCAGGAGTAACCCCTGAGCACTGCCGGGTGCGACCCAAAAACCAAAAAAAAAAAAAAAATTCTATTTGGAATGACTAATGTCATTAGAATAACTAGTATTTACTTCTATGATTTGCTATGTTACTTTATTACTTATTGTCATTTTTACTGCTACTGTTCCTACTATTTATGACTCTATAAGCTAAATTCAAGAAAAGTTTTTTATGAATGATTATTTTCAAGATTAATGCTAGAGATATCATATAAAAAAGTTAGAAACTTATCACTTTAAATGTCAAATGCAGTTGTATGTTACTACTTTTGAATATCCTCTGTCCTCACTACTGCCCTAGAGTTTCACATTACAGGGGAGAGATTATTTAGTAACTGCTGACAGTAAATTTTTACCTGTCTGTGCTATTATGCCTTTAAGGAAGCCACTTTTTATTGTAAAAATTGCCCTGAATTTCATAGAAATGAGCTCCATTTTCTTTTGACAGTATTCATATAACTTTTTCATAATAACCTGTGAAAATAATTCTCATGTTAATTTGCACACCAAAGTGGATATGTTCTACTAAGTAATTTTTTATTACCCATAATAATCATCTATCAAAGACAACAAAGTGCTAAGAGTTAGTAGGATATATTGATTCCTAGCTTAAGAAGTTTATTTGAAATAGATACAAGGCTGGAGTAGTAGTACAGAAGGAAGATAGTTGCCTTGAGATTTCTTGAGCATGGAATCAAGAGTAATGTTTGATATGGGAGTGGCCCCATATCAAAATTCATAATAACATAAAATATATGTAATAAAGATGAGAATGACTTCAACTGTTGCTCTTAGAAAATGTTGTGCATAACGGAAGACATATTTCATTGAATTATAAATTCCTGTCACTTATTCTTGCATGTCATAGAAATAATTATCTACCTGCAGTCTTCAAAGTTTTGTTGGGAAAGCATAAATAACATTATTGAACTGATGATGAAAAAGTTCTTTGTTAAGTTTTTAGTTTGCTACACACCTGTGTGATTTATCCTCACATAGTTTTACTTAGATGCATTTGTCCTCTCAATGACAGATTATTTAAATAAAAATGTATTTAATAACAAAACTTACAAAACTTAAGTTCTTAACCCATTAGGCATCAAGACCAACCTCCTACACCAAAGAAGCAGTACCCAGTTCTCAAGTGAGGAGACACTCACTCAAACTCACACCTCGTTCCCAGCAAGAAAATACAACCAACACCCCAACTGACTCACGCAGTGTGGCCTTTCTAATCACCTCTCCCTATGGTGGACTGGGGCTTAATACTGGATTAGCTCCAAAAGGACTCCCACTGCAAAAACTCTACCCAAGACCTCCCTGCGTGGAGCCCACATCTCATGAGGAAATCTCAGAAGACAATGGGGAAGCCTATACTATCCTCATAAGTATAGACCTATATAACACTACCTCTTATATTGTTTCTCCCAAAATGTAATCTCCTGTATCACTTTCTCCCTTTTTCTTTGTTTTTATCCCCCCCCCCTTGTTCGTTTTTTTTTTATTTGCTTTGTTCTACTTTTTGTTCTTCGATTTGATTTGTTTTGTGCTTCTTTTGGGTCACAGCTGGCGGTGCGGTGCTCGGAGGGTGCTCCTGGCTCTGTGCTCGGAAGTTGCCCCTGGTGGACATTCTGCAGGAACGACAGACACCTTGCCTCCATGCTATCCCTCCTGACCCCAATTTATTCCTTTAATTATGTCTTTTACTTAATTCTTTTTTTCCTTTAAAAAATTATTTTTTCTTTAGATATGTCTGAGCATATATATTTTTAATTTATGTCATGGGCTTGTTTTCTTCTCTCTCCACCCCCAAGCTAGGAATTTTTTAAGGAGGAGAATGACAGTCTTAAGTATAAAAGGAATTTCCGCATAGACATAGGCAAGGGTCTTAGAAAGAGAAACATTAGCAGCAGGCCTGTTGGATATACATACTAAACTAATTGACTAGGCAACTCAGGTGAAAAGGATCTATTTGAGAAGTCCTGAGTTAGAAGGGAGAAAGATAGTATATCAAAAAAGGGGAGACCATCTAACTAATCTTAGGAATCTAAACTTGTGCAACAGGTACTGCCAGACTTGGCAGGAAAAGTTGCCTTTGAGTAAAAGAGAGCCAGGTCATAGAAATGTAAATTTTGTACCTGTAAGAATTTTCAATTGGGGGCCGGGCGGTGGCGCTGGAGGTATGGTGCCTGCGCTAACCTAGGACGGACCGTGGTTAATCCCCCGGTTCCCCACATGGTCCCCCATGCCTGCCAGGAGCGACTTCTGAGCAAATAGCCAGGAGTGACCCCTGAGTGTCACCGGGTGTGGCCCCAAAATAAAAAAAAAAAAGAATTTTCAATTGACACAAAGCTAAGTTTCTGACCAGGTTTTTTGATGTAAATAGGGCTGACAGGGAGAATAAAATTGCTTTGGTTGACACTTGAAAATTTTAAGGGCAAAAGAATTTGTTTGAGGCATATATGGCCTGTAAATATACAAAGGGCAAATAACATTTAGGCTGAATAATAAGAAGGGAATATAATGTTAGTAGCATGACATGAACTTCAGAATTGACTCTGGAAATTTCTCAACTCTATACTCGGGGTAAAGCTTTCACAGCAGGCCTTTTCATGAAAATTCCGTGGAGTTATCAGTTATCTGTGTCAGGAAAATTTAGAAAATTCATCTGATGGGCCTAATGAATCATCCCTTTAATGGAGATATAGAAATTATTATAAATGGCATAGACAATGTTTATGTCCACATACAACAATGGAATATGCAATTGCATGCCAAAAACTTTGGCTAAAGAGCCCATTAATTGAGTATGTCATTGTAATTTGTTTTCAATTTCAGGTAGTTCACCATTATACCATAATGCTCATGATTTTAGATTGCTTTTAGGAAAGGAACCTGGATGTTCAACACCTACTAGATGATACTTAATGGTGTAGACGCCTCATTAACATATCAGGTTTCTAGACTTATAAATTATGATAGTTTTTTATTTACATTTTAATTTTAATTTTATTGTGAAAGTATATTCATTTCTCATAATGAAAAAATAAGTGATAGTTTCCTAATGAAATTGATAGGCATTTATTTTGTCTGTCATCATAGTTTAGAATTTTCCAGACTTGGTTACTGTAGCATATGAATCCTATGTAAATTTTCTTCTGCCATTTAATTCTTTTACCTTTTCTCTATTCTAAAATACCCAAAATTGAATTAAACAAACTTCACAACTGAAGGAAATACTGCCATTTTAAATTGTGTTTACCTGAGCAATTGTTAAATTTCTAACAGCTGAATTCATTGTTTATTTATTTTTATGTTTCCTTACCTCTAGAATAGAGATGATAGTAATTTTGTGATACATTTATCAGTGAAAATAGAAATAATAATCTTATTATGGAAGTGGGGAAGAAAATTTGTCATATAGGTCCCTATTTACTGAAGGCCCTCAAATTAAATATTCATATTTTATACTCAAGTTGTGTTATACCTCTAATCACAGTGATACTTTGACAGCCCCAAGAAGTAATCTTTATATACTTATAAACTTAGGTTCTTGACATCACTAACAATTCCCGAAATAAATTCCATAGTTCTATCTGAACGATATAATTGTGGTATAAATCTGTTACTTATAGATGTGTATTTATTTAATTTACTCAAGAACAACTATTAGAATATGCTTCAGTTTTATAATCCTGTCATAGCTTCATAGTCATTTCAGATATTTTCAGATCCTTTCTGATTTTACTGCATCCTCAGTAAAGTCACTGACAACACAATTCTAAATAGGAAAATATTCATTTCTTTTTTCCTCAACATTAACAGTGGCATCTCATTTAGCTACTTTTATCAGGTGACTAAGTATTTTTCTTTTTTTCTTTTTATTTTATTTTCTATTTTATTTTTTAAAGTTTACCTTTTTGCTTTTATTATAAGTTCTTTTGCTGTGTAAAACTATTTAGTTTTAGTTGATTGTTACCTTTATTTTCTCTTCTTTCTCTCTTTATTTTTATTTAAAAAAAAAAAAACCTTCACCAGTGCCACATTTCCATCACCAATATCCCAAGTGTCCCTCCTCCCCACCCCACACCGGCCTGTGCTCTAGACAGCCTTCTACTTCCCTCATTCAGTCACATTTTGTTATGATAGTTCTCAGTGTAATTATTTTTCTAACTGCACCCATTGCTCTGTGGCTAGCTTCAATCATGAGCTGGACCTTCCAGTCCTCATCTCTTTTGTCTCTGAGATCATTGCACAAATGTCTTTTATTTTTATCAAAACCCATAGATGAGTGAGACCATTCTGTGTCTATCTCTCTCCCTCTGATTTATTTCACTCAGCATAATACATCCATGTATAGGAAATATACATCCACATATAGGAAAATTTCATGACTTCATCTTTTCTGGTGGCTACATAATATTCCACTGTATATATGTACCACAGCTTCTTTAGCCATTCGTCTATTGAGGAGCACCTAGGCTGTTTCCAGAGTCTGGCTATTATAAACAGCACTACAATGAATATAGGTGTGAGGAAGGGATTTTTGTATTGTATTTTTGTGTTCCTAGGGTATATCCCTAGGAACACAAAAATATCCTAGCTGGATCATATGGGAGCTCAACTTCCAGCTTTTGTAGGAATCTCCATATCGCTTTTCACAAAGGTTGGACTAGAAGGCATTCCCACCAGCAGTGGATAAGAGTTCCTTTCTCTCCACATTCCCGCCAGCACTGCTTGTTGTCCTTCTTTGTGATGTGTGCCAATCTCTGTGGCGTGAGATGGTACCTCATAGTTGTTTTGATTTGCATCTCCTTGATGATTAGTGATGTGGAGCATTTTTGCATGTGCCTTGTCATGTGTCAAAGTGTCTGTTCATTTCTTCTCCCCATTTGTTAATACATTTTTTCAGAACAATATGTAGCTCACTAGATCAGTGATTTTCAATCTTTTATACAAGCAGTGGTTTAAAAAAAAAGCAGCTAAAAAGATCAGCTTTAGATTATTCATGCTCTTTAGTCTTTTAGTTATTCCATTTTTCTAAAAATGTGTTATATTTGGACTGACATGTGATTTCTCTAATAATTCTGAGATTCTATTTATATATATCTTGTTAGCTATGTTTCATATAGTTTTCATATACACATATAAATTCATATCATATATTCACAGAGAAATGAAGAAGGAGGAGGGGAAGATAGAGTATTTGAATCACTTCCTTCTGGAAGAACATTAAATATTCAAAAAGTAACTTTATTGGAAGGGTATTTTCAAGCTGTCAGAGCTCAGAGGAAGGTTGAAACTGCACATTAGTTTCATAGTAAGCCCTATTTACTTATTTATCATCACCTTCACTTTGGAATATACAGAAGCAGTTGCCTCAGAATATTGATTGGAGAAGCATGACAAAAATATGCTAATACTACCAGGACCTAAGGCAGAGATTAGCATCCATGTTCAGGCCCTGCTCTAACTCTTAGTACTTGGAGGCATTTGTGCTACTCAACCATAGCTTCAATGGCCTGCTGATTGTTGACTTGTCTGCTTATTAGGAAAGAATAAAATAACTAGCTTCTCTACAATATACAGGAAGTTTGCTGACTCTATACTTTGATTGTTGTCATATTAATCCAGGCAAAATGATAAAAAAAAATGAAACTCAATGTGAGACACAGATGGACAACCTAGGGGGACAGACAAAATTTTCAGAGAAAGTTGGTGAAGGAACCCTGTGCATATGTGAATATAAGCTCAGTTTGAGTGCCAGCTGGCTGGGTCTGGCCTTCTTCTTTGCTTATTACTTCCCTCAGCATGTGTCCAGAGAGAAGAGCATATGGTTCGCACTCCTATTTGATTCAACTGCCATGGTTCCCAGAGGTTTCTTTGACTCTCCCTTATATTCATGTTAAAGTGGATATTCCTCCTCAGCAATCCCATAGTGACTGGTGCCTTACTGTATCATACCATTTACTACACTAAGCCATTATCATTTATTTATCTGTCTTCTTGACTTAGTTGCACATTATTTCAATGCAGAACTTTCATTTTTATCTCTGCGCCTCGATTGTGTAGCATAGTGCATACCATGCATTGGTTTCTATAATAAAATATTTGAATAAATAATTAAAGAAGGCATGCAAAAACAAATAAACGCACTTTTTCATTTTTACAAACCTTCATAATACTTTGTTGCTGACCCAACACAATGTGCTTTGTTGAAATTATGTGTTCCATTGTGAAGTTTAAGGTCCCTGGGAAGCCAACTGTCTGGTGATGATTAACAGGTAAGAAGAGAATGGACTCTATGTCAGCACTTGGAAGAGAGGAAAGAACAAAGGGAAAATTTGGAACTTGGCTACTCTCTCAGGTAATTTTGCATCAAGGATGACACCAAGTAGTTTTTCCTGATTGTACTGTGCAGAAAGGTCACTATGCTTATACACCACCCAATCAGTCATTGGAATGTCTGTAATGATATTCCATTACAATCAAATCCAACATAAAATATAAATATATATAGTGAATTGCTGGTTGATTTGGGTAGTTCTTTTATTTAAGATGTATTGAAGGACTTTTTTTTGTTTTGTTTTTTATGTTTTTTGGGCCACACCGGCGACGCTCAGGGGTTACTCCTGGCTATTCGCTCAGAAGTCGCTCCTGGTAGGCACGGGGGACCATATGGGGGACGGGGGGTACGAACCGTGGTCCGTCCTAGGTTAGCACAGGCACCTTATCTCCAGCGCCACCGCCCGGCCCCATATTGAAGAAATTTTAAAGGGAGTTTAGACTCTTGCCTGATTCAATTCTATCATGTTGCACCAACAGCAATTCAGTTTTAAGTGTCTTGTCTTAGTCTTTGCATCTGTCTCACCTTAGGCTAGGAGCATAGGACATCACTTGATATTTCTCCTGGCATATTGCCACAGCTTCAAACCCCATTCTCACTTTTCAAAGGGAAAGGATGCTTTGTCAAGCATCTGGCTTCCCCTACGTGCCTTTTGTCATCCTGTCTGTAGGCCCTGATCCAGAGAAGAGCCATTCAACAGGAAAATTCACTGCATCATAAATTCATAATCCATTTTTCTCCATATGCTCTGACCAACTTATGATGTTCGTAATTAAAACTTTATGCAGACTTACGGCTACAGAGACAGGTTGATTCAGTGCTGGTTGTAGAGCACCATAAATCACTGCAGCTTATTGTGTAATTGAGCCCTAATAATTATTCCATCAATGTTAAACAGGGTTAGCAGTGGGCAAAATATGGAGCAGGAAACTCTTATTTTCTGGGTCCTGCATTGCTCCCTGTTTTCCCTTATTCCAACTCTGTTGCCTACTGAGTTTTTCCTCCTGCTTCCTTTTCTTTTTTGGCTCAGTTATATTTCCATTAAACAATGCTTCTCTCAATAAATCATTTTAGCATCTTCTATTTCTCTAATAATCAGAGCTCTAATATAGATGGTATAACAACATTCATGAGTGATCTCTTCCTATTACTTTTTGATACTGTGCTCTGCACATAGCCCATAGGTAAGTCTATCCAAAAAGTGTCAGTAAAATATATCTGGAATTACTGATGTTTTTAGGTGATAAACAGCAGTGCTCAGTGCTTTGTATTCAGAAATCGTTCCATGATGGACACAGGACCCAGATGTGTTACCAGTAATAAGGCCTGAGTAAGATACAGGAAAGAAAAGTACCAAAATTACTGCATTATATGTCTGTTCCCTGATTTTTCTGAATGACCTTAGAAATAAACTTTTCCTTTTTTAAATATATCTTATTTAATTGAAACCATTGTGATTTTTTTTTCAGACATACAATGAATCTGGGCCAAACCCAACACTGTGTCACCTTTCTTCACCAATGTTCCCAGAGTGCATTCCATTCCATCACATTTTACCCAGAAGTCTGCCAGTATAACAGGCCCATTTTAGTTCAGATTGTTAAAATTTGTGTCTCGTGTCTCTTAATTCCAATGTTGATGCCTTTAACGTAGATTTTAGTTCTATTCTTTTTTCATCTCCACCAATGCACCTGAGGTCACTTGGCCTCTGGCCTTCATTCTTTTATATTTGTTTCTCCTATTCCATTCAGATTCTTTCCTTCTCATTATACCTGGAATTAAAGGTTTTCAAGATAAATTTAGATTTAGACCATTGTATATCTTCATACACTTATTCTAAATACCACATACAAGTGATAAAATTCTGTAATTATGTTACTTCTGGCTTACTTTTTGGCTTACTTACTTATTTTAACAAAAATCTTCCGGTTACATGATGTTGCAGAAAATAGAATGAATTCATAATTCTTACAGATATGTAGAATTCCACTGTATATATATATGTTCTACATCTTCATGCTTCACTAGTTTATTGTTGGACATCTAGGCTAATTTTAAGCCTTAGCTATTTTACTGAGAATGGTAATCAATAGCAGTGTGCATACATCTTTTTGGATGGATGTTTTTCTGTTCTGGAATTAGATACCCAAAACTGAAATCACTGAATCATATGGCAGTGCAATTTTTAGTTTAGTGAGAATTTTCATGCTTTTTTCTATAGAAGTTGTACCAAGCAGTATTTCCACCATCAGTCTATGAGAGTTTCTTTTCCTCCTCATTCCTTCTAACATGAATTGTTCACAGTATTTTGATATGTACCATCCTTACTGGTGTAAGATGGTATTTCATTGTTGTATTGATTTGGATTTCCCCAATTATAAGTGATAATCAACATCTTTTCATGTGTCTGTTGACCATCTGTTGGCATTCCTCAGAGAAGTGTCTGTTCATTTCCTCTCCCCATTTTTGTTGAATTTTTAGGCTTTGTGGAGTTAACCTTTGTATGTACTTTGTAGATATCAATGGTGTGTTGAGTAATAAAAATTTCTCCCTTTCAGTTAGCTGTCTTCTAATTCTACTCCTTGTTTCTTTTGCCATATGAAACTTTTTAGATTGCAGTCCCATTTACTCAGAGTTAATGCTATTCCACTTGCCACTGGCATCATTTAATTGAAGAATTCTTTGAGGTCTAAGTCTTGGAGTATTCTGCCTATATTTTCCACAATAACTTTATAAATTTGGGTCAACTCTTATGGTCTTTAATTCATGTTGAATTGACTTTTCTGTAAGGTGTGAGGTATGGATCAATCTTTAATTTCATACATGTGACTTTCCAATTGCTCCAAAATTATTTGTTGAAGAGGCTGTCTTTATTACATTTCAAGTGTTTGGCTCCTTTGTCAAGGATTAATTGACCAACCAAACACATGGTGATTTGTCTCTGATATTCTGACTCATTGGTCTGAAGAATTCAGTCTTTGTATTTTTTTATAGTAGTGCTTCAAGTTAGGTAATGAGATGACTCCTAGTTTCTTTCTTTTTAATATGGAATTGGCTATCCTAAGTCTAATATGTTTCCACACAAACTTTATAATTGATTATTCTAAAACACTAAGAATGTAGTTTGACTTTGGATAGAGATTGCATTAAATTTATGTAGTAGTTTAGGTCAGATGATCACTTTGATAATATTGATTCTTTCAATCCATGTAAATAAAATTTTTTTCCATTTAATTACATCTTCTTCAATTTCTTTCTTAAGTGCTTTAAAGTTTTTAAGATATAGGTCTCTCATCTCCCTCTTAGGTTGTTTCCTATGTACTTTATTGTTTTGGACACTGTTTTAAATGGGCTAGATTCTTTGATTTCTTTCTTCTCTGAGTTGTTATTTGTATAAAGGAAAGCAACTGTCTTGTTTTTTACGTTGTAGCTGGCCACTTTACTATATTGGTTCATTGTTACTAGGAGCTATTTTGTGGTCTCCTTCTAGTCTTTGATGTATATCATTATGTCTTCTGCAAATAGAGATTATATGACTTCCTCGTTTTCATTTTGGATTTTTTTGATTCCCTTTTCTTGTCTTATTTCTATCAAGAGACCTCTAATACTATGTTGAATGAGTGGAGACAATTTACATCCTTGCCTGACCTTAGTGGAAATGCTTTCATTTTTTTGCCATTAAGAAGAACGTTGGCTATGGTGTTTTTAATAGATATCTGTTATTATCTTGAGGAAGGTTCCTTTCTACCCTATTTCTGAAGGTTTTACTCATGCATGGATGTTTGATTGTCAAATATTTTCTCTACATCAATTAATATGACCATATAATTTATATTCTTCCTTTTACTGAAGTGGTTTATGATGTTGATTTATTTGCATATATTTAAACATTCTTGTATCCCTGGGATGAAACCTACTTGGTTATGATGTATAATATTATTGATATGTTGTTGGATTAGGTTTAAGATTTTGTTAAGAATTTGTTCATCATTGTTCATAAGTGACATTGGTCTGTAGTTTTCTTTTGTGCTAGTATCTCTGTCAGTTTTGGATATGAGGAAATTTTAGCTTCCTAGAAAGTATTAGGGAGGATTGCTATCTCCTTGATATTTTGGAAGGGTCCAAGGATCATTAATAATAAGTCTTCTCTGAATGTTTCATAAACCTCACCTGTAAACCCATTTGCCCCTGGACTTTTATCCTGGGGAAGATTTTTAATTATTGTTTCAATTTCCTTACTTGTGATTGGCCTATTTGGACACTTTACTTTCTCTTCATTCAGTTTTGCAAGATTATATGTATCTAGAATCTGTTCATTTTTTTAGGCTCTCTGCTTAACAGAACATATTTGTTCATAATATGTATTCACGATGTCTTGCTAAAGAAATAAAATGATCATTCCTATTTTTGATGAAATAGGAGGCTTGAAATATTGGAGAGTAGACATCATGGCCTAATGTTTGATATTATCCAGATCTGTGACTTACATATTATACAACTCGGGATATTGTTCAAATTCCTACTTATAGTATTTTACAGCTATTAGTCATTTAAAATTATGCAAACATAATATTGGAATAATTTTAGTTCTGTGAATTTGTATAAGTTACTGAAATTAGTTGAATCTTATTATTTTAACTATAAAATGTAGAAGATATTATTACATTCCTCATTTTTGTCTTCTGAGTTTAAATAGGGATGAAAGAACATGTAATATTCTGATTATCACTTATTAAGTAAATAAGTATCACAGTTTTCTTTGTCTTCTAATTATTAAAATTTGATTTAGTAGAAAATCTACAATAGGGAGCCGGGAGGTGGCGCAGGAGGTAAGGTGCCTGCTGCCTTGCCTAGGACGGACCACGGTTCGATCCCCTGGTTCCCATATGGTCCCCCGTGCCTGCCAGGAGCGACTTCTGAGCGAATAGCCAGGAGTAACTCCTGAGCGTCATCGGGTGTTGCCCAAAAACCAAAAAAAAAATAAAATCTACAATAATATAAGAGCAATTTATATTAAAGCCTGCATGGCCCTGAAAAGGTCAAGAGTTAATGTTTAACTCAAAAACCAGATCAAATACTTTTATTTGTTTTGCTTTGTTTTGTTTTATGTTAGGGCCACACCCAGTGATGCTCAGGGGTGACTCCTGGCTATGAAGTCAGGAATCACTCCTGAAATTTCTGGGTAATCATATGGGACTCCTCAGTATCTAACCTCTGTCCATCCTACGTTAGCTGCGTGCAAGGCATACACCCTACTGCTGTACCACCACTCCTGTCCCAGATCAAATGCTTTTAAAATTGTTTAAAATTTATAAAAATTAGACCTATAAGTTGTTAAAATATTTTCTTGTTTTTAGGTAAATGCAAAGATGCTCACATACAGGGTCTCTACAATATCAGTGAAGAAATCTCTGATCAATATTGTTCCTCATAACATCCAAACTCTGAATTGTACCTGTTGACTTATTAGATGTGTAGACTCAAGTGACTATTAGAAATCTAAAAGAAAACTTTATACCTGACCCATGTAGCTAAAGACTTTGATCATTTTATTAGGTTTTCTCTAAGTACTGACCTAAAAGCGATGACATTTGCCTTGCAAGTGGTAGACTGGGGTTCAGTTTCTGCCATCCCCGATGGTTACCTGAGCCTGCCAAAACTGATTTCTGAGAGCAGAGCCAGAAGTAATGCCTGAGCACAACAAGGTGTGGCCTCCAAAACAAAAATATATATAAATGAAAAATAAAACGGAAAACTACATTATACATATTTTTCTTCTGTTTTAATTTAATTCATTCCTCTTATATCTGGATGAAATCATCCATTATTCACTGTTCAACTTATTTATTTTTTCATGGCTACTTTCAACTGAATATAATACAAACTCCTGCCTCAGGAATATAATTTTGTATATGTAACAATAATACTTCAATGTTTAGCATAGTACTAGATGAAGAGTTGTTGTTTAATAGACAGCTGAATAATTTATTACATTTATCATTAATATAAAGCAAAAAATTTCCTTGCAATAACTATTAAGGTAACTAAATAAGAAGTTACAAGTAGTTAATAAAGTGGTGTTTTTAATAATAAATATCATTAGCTCCTGAAAGTTTGTACTTTAAAGAAACATAATTTACTAAAATATTTATTTTAACTAAAATATTTATTACTTGCATATTACATTCTTTATGCAAAATGGTGCTAACTTTATGAAAACTAGGGCAAAGAAGACTCCAAATGAAAAAAGACCAAGTGATGCACTTTAAAGAACTTCTGAATTGCTTCTTTGCAGTATTGTTACTTAGTTTGAAGGAGATATCTGAATGCCATTGAATGCTAGTAACTTGAAGTCTTGGAAGAGAATCCTCTCTCACTGTAGGGAAAGGAGGAAGCATATTTTCTAGAAGACAAAACAGGCATTGTAGCTAGCAATTAAAATGTTTCCATTGTGTGAGCAAAGTATAAGAATATCTTGTGCATAAATAGTTTTCTTTGTGATTTCTTTAATTTGTGTGCCTAATTAGAAAACTTACCACTATTCTTTTTTTTTTAATTTTTATTTTAATTATGACAACAAAGATGCAAAGAAAGAGGACAAGGTAAAGTTACAGTGGAAGCACAATCACCCATAAATAGGGTTCTCGGTAGTCCCCTTGATGATATCCCAGTCTTGAAATTTCAGCCAGAGAGCATTAAGAAAAACAAAGCTGAACCTATGTACAATACAATTACTTTGTCCCTCAAATCCCCAGTTGTAGAACATACTATTTCTTAGCAGTACACAATATAATCTAAAGACATTAGACATATGTAACTCCTTAAACATTGAGGGCAAAGTACATTTATCTAGTTCCATGCATATGTATATTAGTTTGAGATAACCCCAATGTTTTAGTGAATTTTTTTTCTTAAGGAAT
>PVKC010007234.1:0-29809 GCA_004027635.1 Crocidura indochinensis
TATTTAATTATTAAAACTGTTCCTTAAATTTGATACAATGTCATAGTTATATAAATGTATTATATAGAATTAGGACAATATGTGATGAACATTTTGGGCGATAAGAATATAAAGAGCTTTATTTTTTTGTATTTTTTGTTACTAACATTTCCAATATCAGATAAATATGTTAATCACTTGTAAAACATGAAAAAGATTTCTCAAAAATAAAGCTCTCTGGTACTTTCCTGGCAATGACTCAATTTACAAGAATGCACTTATCTTTCGGGAACCCATCTAGAAACTAATTTTATGCATTTCCATAGAGCTAAAAAACACTTTGTATATTTTTATGCACTTTTTATAAAATATCACAAACTCTATTCTAAAGTCCCATGTGTCCATATAAAACAACAGATTCCTATAAATGAAAATACTAATTGCATCCTCTGTGGACAAATTTAGAAGAACTTACAGAGATAAAGGCTCATAAGCAGATTTAGAAGGGAAATAAAAATGCTCTGCTGGGCTGAACAAAAACAAGCAACAAAAAAGAAAAGATGTTTATGTTTTAGACCATTTGTGTCTTTACCTGATAACCAGTTTTCTCTGCTTCCTCAACATTTAGTAAGCTTTTGTGTTCTTGGTTGGCATAAAGGAGCTAATGACCCAACAGTATTTCCATCTCCCTCCTGCTCAATGTCTTTTTGAGACTGTCCCATAAGAAATACAAGAAATATTAAGAATGAGTTGCTGGTGTGTGTGTGTGTGTGTGTGTGTGTGTGTGTGTGTGTGTGTGTGTGTTTATTTTCAGCTTTATCAAAAAGTTCCCATAAAACTCCCTCTAAGAAATAAAACAATGGGCTGAACTTTAGTGTCCCCAAACATAGGATAATTCTGTGGAAAACAAAATTCTGTGATTCTGTCCCAACACTGAGCACAAACTCACTATTATGACCTATTAGAGCCTTTCCTAACAAAGTTGTTTCCTGGGTCTCATATATCTGACCCACATGAGTAACAGAGGGCCAAAGGGTTCCACTTCTAAATTAATATTCAGTTGACTTGAACAACGGTCCTTTATTCTTGTCTGACACTAAATATTCTGAAGGGCAGAATAAAGATAAACATACTAATAAGAGGGAGAACTAGACTGCGTCCTAGTCCTAAGCTCTGCCATTTATAATTTGAGAAGACTGCAGGTCAATAAATGCTACCCTCCTTAAGTTTATGATGTGTCTTTGCAAAAGTATGCAACTTCTACTTATTAGGATGACCCAAAAGACATCAATGATAAAACTACTCTTGGAGTAACAATGGCAAAGATTAAAAAGTGCAATCCAAATTTGGAGACAGAGACACATACAAATATAGCAGGTCATTGTGATGCAAAACATGAGGGTGGGCTGTGGAGCAACAGGGAACAGTATTGCTAAATATAAGAGATCTCAGACTAAACACTGGTTAGCCTTATACAGTCTGTGTGTTTGTATGTGCGTTTATATGCGAGTGAGAAAGTTGTGAATTATAAAGTTCTGTTTTTCACCCCTCCACCATTACTACATGCTCATGAGACTAATATTACTTTAGTGAAATTTTCTTTCTCCTCAAAGTTATGAATGTCTGTAGTAATAATATATTATAGAGCTTTGATAAAGAAAATGTCACTTAACCATGTACCATTGCATCACTAAGTTATGCCAAAATGGAAATATGAATGTAACTGCTTTTGCCCTACAAAACCATAACACAGAATCTATACATTCTTACCTTGTTAACTTTCACACCTTCTTTTGGAGTTTGTTTTGTTGCTAGAGTATACCCAATCATCTGTTTAGCCAGTTCTTCTACCACTTTTGGACTAAGGAAGAGAGGGAACATAAAAAGAGGAAGAGAGGGAACATAAAAAAGAAAAATATAAATAAATGTCAATGCTACAGATAAAAGCTGTGTGGAGTTTGGCCTCAGGTGTACATGGGGTAGGGTCTACCTTCCAGGTATCTCTGTGAGAGTGTTCAGGGACCATTGTACACAATGTGTCTATTTGTAGTGCCCTGAAACAGTTTCTTCTATCAGGCCCTACCTGTAGAAGCCACAGGGTATTCATGATCATATTTAAAAAACTCACTGGGAACAAAAGATAAGGAGGGATAAAGAAGAGACAGGGGTTGAAAGGCAGGGGAGAAGGGAGAATGGGGAGAGGTAGTAACAAGAGCAGAGAAGAAAGAGAGAGAAGAAATAATTATATCATCTTACAAACTACAGAAGAAACAATTCTAGAATACATATTAAACTTATAACCAAGTTGAATAACAAATATTGATGGCAGGAAATTTGGAAAGTGCAGAGAATGCTCACTAATGTAGTCAATAAGTTTTTGGAAACTGCTGCTTAAAGCAAAATGACCTAACAAAACCAATTTTCTCATAGGTCAGTTGATAAAAACAAGACAGAAAATATCAACAAATTCTAAATAAAGATGCTAAAACCCTTCCACTATTCAATAGTCATTTGTATTCATTCCCAACCCACTTATTCCAGTTCTGCGGCTCAGGTAGTTGGATCATATCTTGGCAGGTGACTCGAAGCGTAAGACAGCACCCAGGATGAGTAACACTTTTATTTCAGGGCACTACAAATAGACACATTGTGCACAATGCCCCCTGCACATTCTCAGAGACATCTGGAACATGTCACAAAGCTTCACATGCCCACCTGCAGGAAGTGGGAGACCTCTGAATTAGCCAGAGCAAACCAGGGAGACAAGTGGAGATGGCAAACTCCACACAGATCATGGTACTATTGGGGATGAACTGTTTTCTTCTCATGAACATTCTGTTTGAAGAAAATCATTGCACAAAGGCAAATGCTCTTTTGATGAGGAAGATACCAGAGGGCATCCTTTTGAAAGCATATCATGAAAAAGGAGAGGGGAGGAAAGCATCTGTGACAGGACAATCAATATTTTCAGCCACACAGAAGAAGGCGTGGACTGTGTGATGGGAGGGATAACAAAGTCACTGCAGGGGATAACCGGGAGAGTTGGTGGGAAAAGGCTTTCATTTGTAAGAGGTATTATTTCCAACATTTACTGAGATTCCTTGATTGCCTAGGGGGAAAAACATGTAAAGTTTTTCACCAAAAAGTGAAGAAAGAAACTTTTCTGGGATCAGAAAATACACTGGGGGACTGACAAAGAACTCTGCCTCTAATACATATTTTCATCTCGGGAACCCGTGTTCCTTCCTCTCTCTGAGCAGTCTCCGTCACTGATTCTTTCCAACAGCATTAAGTTTTGCCATAACTGCTTGGCACAAGGATCAATCAACCCTCAGACTCACTCTTTTGTTAAATGAACTCCTCCTTTCAAACCACTGCTGAAGACTCCTTTTCCTCTTCCTCCAGCTAAGATCTGGGCTTTTAAGACAATTTCTTTTGCATCTAGGAAAAAAAAAAAACAATAAAAAATTCATTAGTGAGTAGTTTACTTTTTTTTATATTTTTTAAACAATAAGAAATTCTTAAAGATACAACTTCAGATAACTTCTCAAAGTAGTAAACATTTTTCAAACTTTAAAAAGCGAAGGCAATAAAGAATTAGCTTCATGTATGATAATCAGGTCCATCACCAGCACTGCCAAAAAAAAAAAAACTCCAAAACATTTTTCATATATAAAATCTGTATTTAAGCGCTATGATTATAAGCATGATTGTAGTTGGATTTCAGTCATAAACATTTAAATTGAAATCGTAGGGAAAGAGAAGAGTACAGGTTAGGGCATTTGTCTTCCATAAATAAGACCTGGTTTTGATCCCAATATGTAAAATGGTCCTTAGGGCCCACCGGGCTTGATTTCTGCTTACAGAATTACAGAAAGCCCTGAGTACCACCAGGAATGGTATTTCAACAAAACAAACATCTCAAATGCTTAAAAATAATGTTTTTTTTAAGACATTACCAGCTGAATTCAAGCGTTCCACAATCCCAAAGGAAAGTGAGGCATATGTTCCATCATTCTTTTGTGTGTCAGAAGATACAAAAATAATCCAGGCTAGAGGGATTGATTTTGGGGGTTACTGATGCTCAATTGTGGCCACAACACCAATCATTTGCTTTTGGAAACTCACAGGAATAAATACCCTACCAGACCTTTTGTAAAGGCAAAACTGGTTCATGTGGGAAAAAAGTTTAAAGGAAGTTGTTCACAACTTTCTTCTTAGAAGCCAATATTTTCTTAGTTGTTGCTCTATATATTGATAGGGCTCGTAAGAGAAGAGGAAATGGATTCTGACTAAAAGCAAGTAATAATTTAAAAAAGTTGGCAGAGTAAATAAAAGCCTCTCAGGGGAAAGTGCTTGAGGAATTTTCTTTTCTAGACACAGGCAAGACAAAACAGTCTGTTCTTGAACTTTGAAGGAGAGTCAAAAGCTCAAATTAGTGCAAAGACCTGGTAGGAAAGCTGAGTCTGTGAAAGTAGTTCAAGACACATATTCAGCTTTCAGCTTTAAGGGGTATTTCCCCTCCTAAGGAGAGAGCATGGTGGAGAGGGAATGAGAGTGATGAAGAGGGGAAAATAAAAAGAGAAAGACAGAAGAGGGGAAGAACAGACAATAATACAGCATCCTCTAATTCACATATATTTAATAAACAAAATAGGTCTTTAAATCAAAGTTAACAAGCTATGTTTCTGATTAATTTTGAATGGAAAACAAAAACAAAATCCAAAAACAAAAAAGAGAATTAGGAGATAGTACAAACACTGTTTTGGTTTCCAGAATCACATAGTCATGAAACATCAACAGATGGGAGTCCTGAAGGCTCTAAGCATGGCTTAAGCAACCCAAGTAATCATTTTGGATACAAAGAGCCTGAGAGTCACAACATCCTGTGGTCTTTACATTCAACTTCTGAACCAATGGGCCCATCCTATGGTTAGGAGTTATTTCTGAATGTAAAGCCAGGATTAACCTCTGAGCATTGCCAGGTGTGACCCAAAAGTAAACAAACAAAAATATTTCCATAATGAATTGCAAACCTGTAGAATGTAAAGAATCAAATTAAATCATTGCTACTTAGCAGAGATGGTGATAAAAATAAAAAACACTGGGGGTCCAGAGGAATAGTGCAGAGGCTGAGTCTTGCAAGCAAATTCCTAGCATCCCGTATGCACTGAGTATGATCCTGGTACATCTGCTATGATTACTGAAGTCCCAGCAATATATGATCTGTGATGTATGTATGTATTAACAGCACAAAAAAAGGTGCATGACCCTGGGAATATCAGAACTAATAAGATGTGTATAAGCACCATGATGGTCAGGTAGTTTAGACCTGGTGTGTGACTCAAAACCCCAGCAATAGCCAGGGGAGCCTGCAACTACTGGTCATCACAAAAGAGAAAGGGATGCAGAATCCATAGGAAATAATAAAAATTGGATAATATTGCCTACCAGTTATGTAAGGTATAATTCTGGAAGTGTTGACTATTTCTGATATTGTTAGTCTGTTATTGCTTCTATTCATAGGCAAGGCAAAAAAGACAGGTTTTAAGCAGAGATAATCCTTGGTTTTTTTTTTTCATGAAAATAATGTGAGATATAACTGATTTCTCTTATCTCCTTATCTTTGTAAACTCAAAATCAGGGTTCAAGGGGTCAAAGGGGTAGTTTAGTGGTAAGATTTGTGTCTTCCATTAAGCCAACCTGGATTTGATTTCTTGGCACCCCATTAGGATCCAAAAGTCTATTCATAATTTATTCTAGAATGTAGAGGTAGAGCAATCTCCAGAATTGCCACGTGCAGTTCAAAATCTGAAAAAGGGGTCTGAATGATAGCACAGCAGTAGGGCGTTTGCATTGTCCATGGCTGACCCAGGACAGACCTGGATTCCATCCCCAGCACCCCATATAATCCCCTGAGCCAGGAGCAATTTCTGAGCGCATAGCCTCAGTGTCACTGGTTGTGGCCCAAAAACAAACAAAAAACACCCTGAAACAACAAATCCAGTAAAACAAAACAAGGGTCAGTTTCCTTAAAAACAAAATTCAATGCTATTATTCTTTTTCTTTTTGTTTTAAGCTACCCAAGGCTTACTTGTAGTTCTGCATACTTAGGGATCACTCCTAGGTTTAGGGAATCATATGGGTGATCAGGGATTGAATCCAGGTCAGATATGTACAATGCAAGCTCTATCTATCTGCTGTATTATCTCTCTCCAGCCTACATTATTACTCTTAATACCCTAACAATTTGTGTTCCCAGACCACAAATCATCACACTATGTATCAGTCAAATTCTGTCTTACAATAAAATGGTTTTCATCAAACAGAGCAACGTGATGACTATTCATTAAAAACTCACCAGGAAAAGAAGGAAGTAAAGCAAACACATCGCTTATTTAGATTTCTGAATGTAAGACTAGCTGTGACAGTGTAACTAGGAATTTGGCCAACTTCAGTTAAAATGTCTAACTCTGCCTATCACTTTTAACACAAAGAAGAATTAGATTGAGAAAGTAAAGTTGCAAGTCTGCTTGTAAAATGTTCAAATGAGTTAGGATGAAATAAAGAATCAATTGAAAAAGTAGATATTATTATGTAAAAATAATCCATAAAATTATGAAGATTATATATATTATAATTTAATGAAGTTTAGCAATTACTTTCACAGTGACATATTCAAAAATATCAAAATAATAATTTTTACTGGTGCTTAACTTTTAAATGTGGCCAGTTTATCACACTTCAAAGTCTCTAGAAAGATTAAGCAATGTTCATTCTAATGACAATTTTTTATATATGTTATCTTGCCAAAGTTCCAAAAATAGGACTTGAAAGTTTGGCAGACTAGCTAATTGAGCATTGTTATTTAACAGCACATAGGTTTGATGAAAACATCGTGGGCACTAACCATCAAAATTCATAAACAGTTACGACTTTAAGAAAGTATTGTAGGGGCCCGGGAGATAGCATGGATGTAAGGCGTTTGCCTTTCATGCAAAAGGTCATCGGTTCGAATCCTGGTGCCCCATATGGTCCCCCGTGCCTGCCAGGAGCAATTTCTGAGCATGGAGCCAGGAGTAACCCCTGAGCACTGCCGGGTGTGACCCAAAAACAAAAACAAAAACAAAAACAAAAAAAAAACCAAAAAGACAAAAACAAAGAAAAAAAATAAAGTATTGTAGGGACCCAGAGCAGTGGCGCAGCAGCAGTAGGGCTTTTGTCTTGCACGTGACTAACCTAGGACAGACTGTGGTTCTATCCCCCAGCATTCCATATGGTCCCCCAAGCCAGGAGTGATTTCTGAGAGCAGAGCCAGGAGTTACCCCTGAACATTACAGGGTGTGACCCAAAAAAATAAAGAACAAGAAACAAAAAAGAAACTACTGTCAAATATTTCTCTAATTATCTTTTAAAGGTACACTATAACTTTGGAATCATGTGTCCATGACAAAATAAGCACCCTTTTCAGAACCTATGAAACAATATAGTGTGGCAGACATAAAAACTGGGAAGAAGAATAATATAATATATTAAACAGAGGACTTCTGCAACCTTTGACCTACACTCTAGGTCAATATAAGTACCCTAAAATCATTCTCATGGATCTAAAATGCAAAGTCAGTAAAACATATTCTGGAGGTAAATCACATCAAGTAATTTAATTAAGTGGTGCTTACTCATGTGCTAAAAATTAAGTGCCCTAATCCTATGGAAAAGTAGGCTTTTCATTCAGTATTAACCAAGTTGATACGTACTTAATGCCACTGTTTTCATCTTATTTAAAGACATGATTCCTATTAAATTCACATCAACATCGAGTTGGTTTTTATTTTGCTTTTAATGATTCTTCATGAGTTGTTTTATGTTTAATTTTGGGCTACACTTAAGGGCTGGCTCAGAAGACCACATGTTAAACAGGGACTCAATTCCAGATTGGGTGTAATTGTTGTGAGCATCTCTGAACCTTCTTTTATGTTTTTTATTACATCCTTATTTGACAAAGAATCACAAAAATTTTCCCACACCAAAATAATTTTTGTCTGAGTATATATGATTATTTAACTATACTTTATTCAAAAGACTAGGAGAACTACTCTAATAGGTTTAATATGAACAGAAATTGCACCTATACGATGTTAACTTATCACTGTACTCTATGTAATACTCAAGTCTGTATTATTGCAAATCCCATGCTCATATTTATCAGTAATTATGTCACTTAGACATATAATACAGTCAATTGATTTATTTCTTTCCTGGGAAAGTTCTCCAAAAGAAGCAGTGTTCATGACTAATATACCACTATATTTTATAGGAATCAGTTGTCTATAACATGGCTATTACATGTATCACTGATTATATTAAGGAGGAAAACTACTGTAAAAGTCATGTCACAAATTTTTATGTAAGATTCTGCATACTTGGCTAATTATAAAAACAATATGCAAACTGTTTTAGATAACCTTGAATAAAATGAAACCCACACCATAGTTTTACTCTACTCTAATAGTTAAATTAAAATTATGGTTTCCTCAAGTGCTTTTTCATTTCTTGTCATGAGAAAAGTAGTATTTTAATTACAATAATTCTGTTTAAAAATTATTTTTAAAGTCCCACACCAGTCTGATGTTGAATTAATGAGGATCCCTGGAAGGTTTAATGAATCCAAAAGTAAACAAAGCAATAATAATAAAATTCATTAGCTAAAGAATCATTTAAGATAAATGAAATTTTACATTAAATAATCTTCATAAAGCTAGTTCATTTTGATTTTTAGAGGTGGCATTCTGAAAGCATATATATAAATAATGCTGTTTTCAACAACCTTCTTTAAAGTTTAGTTTTGAAATAAATATATTGCTGAACTGTATTTTCTGGGTGGGGAAACTATTTTTTAATAATAATTTATTTAAAGACCTTGATTACAAACATGATTGTGGTTGGATTTCTGTCATGTAAAAAACACACCCTATCACCAGTGCAACATTTTTTTTAACTTAACAGTGCTCTTTTAAAAAAGCTAATGGTGTACAAGTGAGTTGGTAGCCCATGAGTATGGAGCTTGCATTCAACTATTACCCACGTCTTTTCTCTTGAAATGTATACTTTCATACTTTAACTCTGGTACATGCACTGTGATTCTCTCTGCTCTCTAGACTCTTGGACATGTTACTATCTCTTCCTTGTTCTACTTTTCTCAGACTTTCTAAATAGAAAATCTTTTACTTTAAAAAATGTGTAACTTTCATAAATGCAAAATGCAGTATTAGAGACACTGACAGTGAGTTAGATGGTTACTATGTTTATCTCTTTCAGGTCAACAAGTTGTTGGAATTGTGCTTTCCAGGGTTAACTAACTAGAGCAAAATTGTAATATCTCATTTTCAGTATTATTTCATGATGTAATTTTCAAGCATGAAAATCACGGAGCATGGCAGAATTCTTTGTTTTTGTTTGACTGTTTTCTTTTGAGGACATACCCAACAGTGCTCAGGGTTGGCTTTACTCTCAGAAATTACTCCTGGTTATGCTCTAGGGACCATATGGGATGCAAAGGACTAAACCCGGGTTGGCCAGATGCAAGGCCAGCATACTACCCGCTGTATGTGTTTCTGGCCCCAAGGCTAACAAAACTCATAATTGAGCATATTCAAATGCATTTTATATTTAACAAAACATTGAAGGAAAGGAAGGAAAGAGGTTGCAAAAAATGTCTAATGATATTATAGAAAGATGAATCTACAGAAAGAACAAATTATATGATATATGGAAAAGTTATATAAATATCAATTCCTATAGGAAATAAGCCAGCGTTTATTATTATTACTATACTACTACTTTATTATTATAGTCCAAAATTCAAATTTATAAAAGAAGAAATGTTCATCTTTCATCATCATTGTAACAACTGTAAACTCATGTTATTTCCTCAAATTGTAACTAGGTTAATGAGGATAAGATATTACATTGGTTCTTCCATATGTTCAATAGCATCTCTGAGACTGACAATTATTTCAACTTTAAACATATTTAATATAGATTCTCCAATGTTCCAAAAATAGTTTAAAATGTACAAGATATCAAAATTAAACCATTTCAAAATGGGTCACATCCCTTGATGAAATTAACAGTAGACATAATTGGCTGCCCATCAAAGATTTAAGCAGGACAAACCTAAAACAGCAATTTTCAAATATAAGTAAACATAAAATAAGGACCGACTATAAGAAAAGTGTTTTGTGGTACAAGTAGGAATTTGTTAGAAATTTGTCTAGGGAAACTATGAATGGGAACATTAAGAATTCTAGACTGAAAAGAATTTTATGTAATACTTAAAAATTTTATTTATCTGAGGGTCCCGAGAGATAGCATGGCGATAAGGCATTTGCCTTTCATGCAAAAGGACGGTGGTTCAAATCCCGGTTTTCCATATATACCCAGAGCCTGCCAGGAGTGCTTTCTGAGAGTAGAGCCAGGAGTAACCCCTGAGTGCTGTCGGGTGTGACCCAAAAACAAAAAGTAAATAAATAAACAAAAAAACCCTTTATTTATCTATTTTTATCTGGAGTCCACACACAGATTTCTGTTCAGCAGTAGCATAGTGGGTAGGAGGTTTGCCTTGCACACTGCCTAGCAATTCCACATGGTTCCCCGAGTCTTCCAGAAGTGATATCTTTTTTTTTGGGGGGGGGGTCACACCTGGCAGTGCTCAGGGGTTACTCCAGGCTTCGTGCTCAGAAATTGCTCCTGGCAGGCACGGGGGACCATATGGGGCACCGGGATTCGAACCGATGACCCTTTGCATGAAAGGCAAACACCTTACCTCCATGCTATCTCCCGGGTCCCCAGAAGTGATATCTTACTGCAGACCTAGTAGTAACTCCTGATCACCGCTGGGCCTGATTTCTGACCTATATATTTAGATATATGATAGATAGATAAATAGATAGATATATAGATAGATGGATAGATAGATAGATAGACTTTCCTAGTGCTATTAATTATTAATTAATTAACCAATGCCAAGTACCAAGCTAGACTTTCTGCATACAAATAATGTACTCCTGCTTGTAGAGCTATCACATTGGCCCTGTAAGGCTTAAATCTTAATTTTTTTTGTTTTTGTTTTGGGGTCACATCTGGCAGAGCTTAGAAGTTACTCCTGACTCTGCGCCTAGAAATCACTCCTGGCAGGCTTGGGGTACCTTATTTTTCTGTATTTTATTTTGTTTTGGGGCTATACCTGATGGTGTGCAGGTTTTACTCCTGGCAACATTACTAAGATTCTGAGACACACCTTACACGTTCTTGATTACAAATCTTTTTTTTTCTGTATTTGCTCATTAAAACTCAGTTCTTCCCCGGCCCTCCTCTTGGTAAGAGATATTTTCACATGCTATTATTCTGAAATCTGTTTTCAGGCTCTTGATTCTATTTTGAGGGGACAAAAGAGGAGAATGCCCAGCAATATCAGAGGTTATTTCTGACTCTGCACTCAGGAATCACTTCATATGGAATGATGGGAATAAAACCTGGGTAAGGGTGTTTGCAAGGCAAGCACTTTACCTGCCTTACTCTCTCTCCTACCCAACTTGACTCTTATTTTAACAAGCATAGTTTTTGAGCCACATCACCACAATTTTCCTCTGGTTTTTCCATCTCCAAAATCAAGGAAGATCCTGCAGCTTACTCAAACTGAAGCAGAGAAGCTGAGCCCCCAACAAAACAACTCTTTTCTTTTAAAATGTAAGAAGCACCTCCATCGGTGCCCCTCAGAATTACAGCCCCCAGCTGCCCTATAAAAACATTCCCCACCATAGCATGATCTTACAGGAGCCCATAAAATCTCTCTCCCCAACTTTACTTTCATGGAATGAAACCCATTCTCCAGGTAGATCTGTCTATTTCTAAACAAAATCTCTCTCACAAACTCCTAAGCACAAAGTAAGTCGAGGACTAAAACTGGACACCTGTTCCACATCCCCGACCAAGTGTTGTTTCCTATAACAAATGATACAAAACCTTGGCAGGTGATGGAACAATTCAGGGGAGAGTGATAGTGGTACAATTGGAAGGCATTTTCTATTTGTTCAATCAAAGAAGGTATATTTCTGGGGCTAGAAGAGGATGAATTTTTTTTCCTGCAAAGGTGAAATAAGTTTGAGAATCTAGGTTCTAAGGTGAGTAAACAGCCTATCAGCCCAATGCTTTAAGCTTCTTGGTAGGGCAATTTTACTTCAATGAACATCAATCTTAGAAATCACATTTCACTTCACTGCGACTAAAAGTGAAAGATGAAGACGATTAAACTGTGTATTCAGTATGTAGACAATCTGAAATAGGAAAAAAATTTATATATACAAAATAAAAATACAATTCAATAGCTATATTAACTATGATTAAGTATATCTTTATTAACATGGGGAAATGCCCAGATACAGCAAAAAATTTGAAAAGAATTGAATGATTAATATTTAAAATATATTGTGAATATTTATATTCAGAAATTTAAATGGATAGTAATCAAATTATTATGTGAAGTAGAAAATAGAATCACAAGTGAAGTCTCTGTTCCTATTTTGGGGGCAAGGGCCCTCCCGGAAATGCTCTAGGGTTACTCCTGACTATGGACTCAAACTATTCCCTGCAGGATTGAGGGTGATAAGAGATGCTGAAAATTGAACCTGGATCAGCCACATGCAAGGCAATCACTCTACTACTGTGCTATCACTCCAGTCCCTATGTTCCTATTTTTAGTTTTTGTAATTACCGTATAGACTATAGAACTAATCTAAAATTAAGAATTTAGGGGCCCGGGAGATAGCATGGAGGTAAGGCATTTGCCTTTCATGCAAAAGGTCATCGGTTCGAATCCCGGTGCCCCATATGGTCCCCCGTGCCTGCCAGGAGCAATTTCTGAGCATGGAGCCAGGAGTAACCCCTGAACACTGCCGGGTGTGACCCAAAAACTACAAAAAAAAAGAATTTAAATTTTAATATAAGTACAGGCTGTTATTTAGCATAACCTGTGTTAAATATTGCAATGTTCAGTTGTGTGACTCTTTTCCCCATTTGAGGGATAGTACAGCAGGTAGGAATTCTGCTTTACATACAGCCATCCTGGGTTTGATTTCTGGCACCTCATATGGTTCCCCAGCTTTGTCCAAAGTGATCCCTAAGTGCAAAGTCATAAGTAAGCTGTGGAACACCACCAAGTATAGCACCAAAAAAATAAATATTTTAAATTTATGCAATCTATTCAATGTCTCAGAATATGGAATCATTAAGTGCCCTATAATACTAACAGGAGGAGAAATATTTGGCAATTTTATACATCAATTAAACACATAGTTTTTGAGAATTTATAGACTAAAATATAGCCAAAGTCACTGTATTTTGGAATCTTAATAGTCCAAAAAGGAAAGAGAAACATATAAACATTCAAAAATATGGATGATGAGAGATTACAACGTAAAAAGGGGAAATGGTTGGTGACAAGTTGGGCAAGAAAAGGAAGCAGAAACCTATAAAGAAGATCTCAGTCCTACAGAGCAATGTTAGAAGTTCGCCAGGTAGAAGATTTAAAGAAACAATTTAGCCAGACGACTTTGTTTTTCTATGTGGTTGGCTTTCTTATTTAAATTGGAAATTAAATTGGAAATTTGAAGCACCACTTCAAATAAACCAATAAAGCATACTGGTATTCAGCACATGGAAAATCCCTCCAATTTGTTATTTCTGATCTTCAGGAGACATCTAGTTATTAAAGTTTATAGCCTTAGATTGAAGATTAGCATAAGAATAGAAAAATACACCCATGGGCCTCTTAGTTGTTGTACCCTAAATGTTTTTAAGATGTCTAGCAATTTCATCTCCATGCTCCGTGAAAGGGTTCTAATCAGAAAAGCTTGCTCTCCAAGCAGGTCTCAAATAACAGCTCCAAAGAGATCTGTGAGATTCCAATTAAGCAGTTGTTTAATAGCAGCAATAATGAAGTCCTGACCATTCTTTTCCAACCTGCAAATTTCTGACTAAAAATCTGCTACAATTTCAAATGCCAGATAGGGAATTCGAAACAATATCTTGATGATAGAAATGAAACCGAGGATTTTTTTTCCATCTTAAAGTGGTAAAACAGTTAATGACACACTGAAGTTAAGTAAAAATCAGGAATGACTTACTCTAAGAGAAATAAAAATTCTTAGAGCTTTCCTATGATACACACATCTACTAAGGTCCAGCATAATTTGTTATGCTACTTTCAAATTGCATTGAGTTTTAAATTGCAATGTCTTGCTCTTTTATTGCCTGTCCTGATCCATTCATTGTACTTGAAATCTGAGCCTATTGCTTGAATGTTAACCACAGTAAAAATTTAAGATTGCATCCTGGAGGTACAACCTTGTATTTCAGGGAACTAGGAGAGTTATATTTGTCTGATTTTCAGATTGTAAAGTCTAAAAAATTTTTACTTTTTCCTGGCTATTCTTTCTAGTTTTCTTTTCTTCCTCATACCATCCTCTTTCTTTTTCCTTCCTTCTGTTCATTTTTGCCCTCCCCTTTCTTTCTTCCTATTTTCCCTGAAATATTTCCAAGTTATTTAACTGCATGCTCAATTAATTTTAATAATTTTCTTTCAATAACCAGAAAGATTAGCACTAACTTCAAATTTTATGTCCCATCCAACGTACCTCCAAAATCTCTAAATATAAAGAATTGTACACTTCAATCACAGTGCAATGCAGTGCTCACAGCCTGCTCTATATTTCTAAGGTGACCTCTGAGGTCACAAAACCTGGGCCCATATTCTCAGGCTGTCTTTAAAAAAACTCTGATCATCTTTGAAAAAGTTATACTAGGCTATTTTTTTCTACAAATTCCTAATTTTGGTTTTTGTTTTTGTTTAGCCTGGTTTGAATAAAGAACTCATGCTGGAAATAGCCAAGTGAGATATTACAAAAATTAAAAATGGGGAATAATTTATTAAAGTCCTATTGTGACAGACTTCCTAAACAGTACAGTGATCAGGCACTTTCCTTGCACGTGACTTACCCAGATTCAATTTCTCCAAGCCCAACCTCAAGTGAACCCGGAGTGAAGAGCCAGGAATAAGCCCTAAGCAAGACCAGACATGGTAACAATAATAATAATAATAATAATAATAATAATAATAATAATAAGAAGAAGAAGAAGAAGAAGAAGAAGAAGAAATAAATAAAAGAATAAATAAAATACATTGTTGGAACTAAATACACTACATCTATTCTTTGGGGTGAACTAATTTGGGGGAACATACATCTCCTGGCAAGATGCTCAGAGTGCCACTCCATTAGGTGATATACAAGATAGAACACCAAGTCTGCCTTGCAAATCATGGGTTTCAGCTTTTCGAAATGCCTCCTCGGCCCCCCAAAATAGGTTTTTATTTAATTTGAAATTATAGCTCCTAAGGCAGCATAGTTGTTAACCACCAACCATATCTGGTGAAATTAATTGAGTCTGGCATCATTTAAATAATTCTGCAATAGTGTGAATGCTGCAGAGAAATTCAGTTGATCATCAAGAATTCCTATAGGATACTCAGAAAATCCAGTCACTATAAGACATCCGATGCTAAGGTCCACATTTAATTATGTACAACTGGTATGCTATCCTCTACTTCCAATCCTACTCATTACAGCCCTTTTCCTTTAAAAATATGATCTGATCAATAGCTGCTCTACATACCACACTATGCCACAGCACCATAGTAGATTTCTCTTTTGATGTTTACTTTATTTCCCCACAGCAAAATAACAGACATTCAAAACATAATATACACAACATTATCCAAAAATCCTGCATTACCTTATGTCATTATCCTTAAATCCTAGCTAACTCCTTTTTTCAGGTTTCTGACCTCTTTGTCTTAGAGCACAAAATTGGAGCAGGCTAACATTAGGCATAAACATGATTCAACACAGCACCAGGAGTGGGGGAAGACACTGATATACTAGAATTTCCCAGGACAGATGATCAAAAAGACAAAATAACCCCATCATAGAAGATGGTCTAGCTTTATGCAGAGGAAATAATTCTGCAAACAAAGAAAAACTTACTTCCACAAGGACTGATACATTTTTTTTAAAAAAGCAGCTAACTCTCCTCTGAAAATCATAGTTCAAAGAGATGTCACACCAAGGGTGGTCCAGGGAACCAGGGAGAAGTTTTGTAAAACATAATAAAGCCAATCACACCCTTCAGTTTTGCCAATAACTGATATTACACCTTCCCAAATGCAGAATTTTCTACTAAGGGATATACAACAGAACAATTATCACATCCCTCTGAAACTGAAAGTGCAAGGCACACAGCAGGTCATCAGCATAAGGGCATTCAAGTATAATAATTTTCTTTGCACTGTGAAATCATAAGTATGATGTTTATTAGTCATTTCCTATCAAATATGATCTGTGCTCCATTTACTCATTATCCACATTTTACAAATATTCAGACTTAAGAATAAGTTGCTTGGAGTCCACAGCTAACAAAATGCAGAGCCAAGCTTTTCTAGTCTGGAGAGTATTTTAGAGACTGGTTTAACCACCTCACAAGAGTCTCATTACTGTTTTCTTTCCTCCACATATTAGTATGAAAATGTATAATCTGGGGGCAAAGCTATAGCATAGTGGGTAGGGTTGCATGCGACCAATCCAGATCGATTCCCAGCACCCCATATGGTCCCCTGAGCCTTCCAAGAATGATTTCTGAGTGTAGAAACAGGAGTAACTTCTGAGTGCTACTGGTGTGGCCGCAAAAGAAAGAAAACAAAAAACAAAAAATTTACAATTTTGTCAAATTTGAATGACAAATATCCATGAGCTTACCACATGGTTCTACAACTAATATTTCACTACATGTGCTTTCTTACACATCTCTTCACTCATCAGAATATACTTATTTTTGTGTGAATTTCATCATAAATTAAAAACAGCAGCAGTTACCTTCAGATCCTTCATCACACATATTAACTAACAACTACAAAATGTTATTTGCTTACTCTTACTTTCTGACAAGACTGATTACCTTTACACGAAGTAAAGTGTCCAAATATTATGTTATTCAATTAGGATATGACAAATTTGTATCTACAAGATAACAATCTTAGTCAGGAGATATATAACTGTTTTTAGCAACATATTATGTGACAGCAATATTAGAAATGTATCACAAACTTTGAATTGTGTATAATTGAAATAATCTAGTAGTAGTCTCTAGTATAATTATGGAACATTTTTTCTTTGTTCTCTTAAAAAAGCTCATTTCTAAAGGAGGAGGCTGAGTGATGTTTATTTGTTGTTGTTTTACAAGGGGTAAGAAGCCCAAGTAACTCTGGGAGCCTTTGTTCAAACCACTGGCCTAAAATGACTCCCTACAGGTACATAACTATTCAAGGAAGGTACATAAGGAATCAGTTTACCCCACCACCAGCCTCAAATTACAATCCTATTGGAAACTTTGCTAACACTGAGTCAATACACACAAATAATAGTTTAAAAATAATCCATTTCTACCACTGGCAGAGTAACTTATCAAAAATAAATGATTTTGAAATATAAATTTTATAGCAATGGCATTTGCTCAGAAAAACTGCCAATGAAAGTAACAACCACGGTGTTGTTTAGCCCAGGTCTGTGCCTTTTCTTAGTTAGTTTACCTAAAGAAGGAAGTGAGTTCTTTTATTAGGGGGAGAGGAGGTCACACCCGGCAGCACTCAGGTGTTATTACTGACTCTATGTTCAGAAATCACTCCTGTCAGGGTCGGGGGACCACATGAGATGCCAGGATTCGAACCACCGTCCTTCTGCATGCAAGGCAAACACCTTACAGCCATGCTATCTCTCTGGCCCAACCCGGAAATGAGTTCTTCTAAGGATACTCGCAATCAACTGAAAAATCAGGGTGATGCTTTGGGCCTTCGATTGGATCTTATTGGATGGACTAATGAAAAATAAAAACAACCATCTTAATAAGAACTTTTATATATATATACATATATATATATATATATATTTTGCTGTCAATGCCACTGTCACTTGCTTGAAGCTTAACAGAGAGGGACAATAGACTTTAAAGAAGCTTACAAGGTTTTTTTTAGAAAAAAAAAAAGCTCCAGAAACTACTCAACCAAAATATGTCTTGCACATTTCAAAAATATGGATATAAATGTCTCTATAAGTGTGACATGACAAAGGACCACATGAATAAAAGTTATATAGAGAAGATGTGGTTCAAACAACTTTTGCTTTTCTCTTTAATAGTATAGTATCTTGCAGCTAGTAATGCATTTTTTTCACTATGACTGTCACTTATAATCTGAGATAATGCAATTGCAAATTAAATTAATAACTGGCTCATTCTTGAACATAATAAAACCAATAGCTATATTACTGCTAAGTGGGAATAATATTATAATTGCCAATATATAACATTAAGTTTATTTAGGTATATAGAATTCAGATAATACAGATGTGTGAAATAGAGAACTATTATAGGGGAGTTAATCAGTTATGAATTTGTTCTTTATGATTATATATTTGCTACAGATAACATGAATAGCTTTCATAGAGGCTAGGGGAGACCAGTTATTTCTTAAAGCAGTATATAATGCATGCTATATCAGTACTATGATACACACAAAGCCACAACTAGAATTGATGAAAGCATGTGAATCATCTCAAATTAAAAATGATCAAATGTGAGCTGGAGCGATAGCACAACACAGTGGTAGGACATATGCTTTGCACACTGCTGACCCAGAATAGACCTGGGTTAGATCCCTGGCATCCCATATGGTTCCTGAAGCTAGGAGCGATTTCTGAGTACATAGCCAGGAGTAACCCCTGAGCATCACCGGGTGTGGCCCAAAAAGAAGAAAAAAAAAAAGATCAAATGTCTTCAAGACTGCCCAAAATCTATGGTCATTTAACAGCACTTCCTGGTTATCTCCCAGATGGAATAATGCTTTGTAAGTAAAACCAATGTCGCTAGATCTCAAAATTCTACCTCCACAAAAGCACATTATATTTGTATTTATGTTTGGTTTATGTATTTATTTCCAGGGTCTACATAGTTTCCTTAATTTTTTGCCCATCTCCCTTGTGATATTCATGGATCATGCCTGGCATTAATAGTTCTGGTCCACCAGCCCTGTTTCCTGGCAGGGAATATTTTGCTCAAATCCATTTGAAGCTGTTTGACTTCGGGCCTCATTGGCAAAAGAGTGTATATCAGATCTATACATCTCTGCCCTCACACTGCTTCTGGATCTTTCTGGTCTTTTGGTAGACCTTAGGACAAGGAAAATGAGCTGGGAAATAAGGTAAACACTGGGCTGGGTTGGTGTTTGGGTTCTAACATTTGGACACCTCACTACCTATCCTTTGGTATTATTAGTGCAATTTCTACTATTCTGTCTGTGATGACTGGAGTGGTTACAGAGTGCCTTAAAGACATGATAGTCAGAGGTGACTACCTCTAATAGCTATTTAAAGGACTTTACAACTCCTTGTCTCATTTGATCTTCCCATCAGCCCTCTGCAGGAGATAATTTGCCTAGAGATCAGAACAATGAAACTCAAAAGAAATAAAGTTCTTTGTTCAAGATCACATAGTTTTTAAAGTATAGAATCTAGCTAGAACAAAGCTTCAGCCTTACCACCTGTTACCTTCTAACATGTTAAGCATTGAGGAGTGAAAAGAGTTGGAAGAAATGAGGTAACAATAGTCAGGAAAAATAAAAGCCATGCATTTTAAATATGAAATACCTAGTGACTATCTCTAGAGCTAACAAGTGAAATATTGAAATCTGTATGGGAGGATTTTGCAGAGAGATAATACAACAGTTAAGATGGCTTGCCTGGTACACAAGGTACCATCCCCAGGTACCATGCATGTCCCTGAAGCCCCACCAGTAGTGATCCCTGAATGCAGAGTCAGGAAGAAGGCCTGAGTTCTTCTTCTGACACCAAATATGGCCCAAGCCTCACACCACAAATCTAGAAAGATGGCTAAGATAGACAATCACAAAAAAAGCTCTCTCACTTTGATCAATTTGGTTTTACCTGTAAGGTGGCTCATAAGAATTACCAGCTTCAAGGACAATACCTTCAAGGACAACATAATATCATCTTGCAATTTCATATGTCTGCTGCTTTTGAAAGAAAATGACCAAATTATTAGTGTAATCCTCCAGCACTCTCATTACACATGTCAAAGACCACAATTTCACACCAGAGGGCCATTCTATTTCCTCTATTGCTGTAGGAAGGCTGCCTATGACACTGGGCAGAAAGAACTTAGACCAGAGTTCACTGTCTCTGATTACATTTAATTTTGATTCAACTCTTTAACTTAGCTGTGTAAAATTCAAAAAGTAACTTGATCTCTCTCAACTTCAGTTTTTCACAGTAGAGAATAGTATTTCACAGGTTACAGTTGAAGATGCGGGCTCCAATTTATGAAAGGGCTTTTGCACAATATCTGGCAATGAAAAAAGAGACTAATAAACTACCATGGGTACGGAATTTACCGCTTCTGATTTGGTTCTAAACAATTATCTACCCAATTCATCCTCAGACTTTACAAGCTTATCTAAGAAATCTCATGATAAGTACTGGCGGAAGTGAGAAGCATATAGTAGTGCCCCCACTTTTCATAAGTTTTTGTCATGATCACCTTTTCATTTTTATGGAAGACCTTTAATAGTACTTGTTCTCACTATAAAATGGGAGTCTAAAGTGTGCCTTTGATTTATAACGAAAAGCAAAAGGGAAAAATGTCTTCAACTACTACTGTGTTAATGGCCATTCTACAGGTAACAGATAACTGGAGCAATGGCCCTGCTAAGCTTCTTCCTTAGTAACTATTTTCTACCAACATTATATTCTTTTTCATATGTATCAGAATGATTTTAGTCTTAATGCTATTGATATGATTTGGCAGATTTCATATCAATTGCATGAAACCTATTTCTTATCAAGAAAATAAAATCAAAATTATAATAATAGCAAGAAACCTATGAACATATTTTAAAGTAAAAATATGAAACCTAGAACATATTAAGTCAGTGTGGTTTTAGGTTTCATGCTCTTGATATGATTAATTCAACTAGGATATAGAATCTAGGAATTATTCTAAATAAATTCTTTGGTTTTTGGGTCACACCCGGCAGCGCTCGGGGATTACTCCTGACTCTATGCTCAGAAATCGCTCCTGGCAGGCTTGGGGGAACATATGGGATGCCAGGATTTGAACCACCATCCTTCTGCATGCAAGGCAAACACCCTATCTCCATGCTATCTCTCCGGCCCCTCAAGTAAAAATTTTAAATTACAAAAGTTTACATAATACTTTCAAATACTGGGGAGGGGCAGGAGATAGTAGAGGGATGCAAGACCCAGATTCATTCCTTAGCACCACTTTATCTCCCAACATTACAGTATGTAGGCCTGGAAGGCCCCAGCACATTGCCAGGTATGGCCTTCAAGGTCCCTAAACACTGCTAGAGTTAGCACTACAGAGTTCCAGTATCACACCACTGGGCCCCAGCACTGAATGACATCTAACTGGTGGAATATCTTTATGACAGTGACCCCAAGGTCCTTTCAGCACTGTATGGAAGGTGAAAAATAATTGTTAATCAAATTCTTTTTTTTTGTTTTTGTTTTTGTTTTTGGGTCATACCTGGCTGTGCTCAGGGGATACTCCTGGCTCTATGCTCAGAATGCTAATCAAAATAAGGAAAACCAATACTAACATGTCAAGTTATTTTCATCTATGTCATTGTTTTTCCTCAACAACCTCTAAATTTGAATGTTCTAAAGAATGAATGTTCCTAGTTTCTAGGTAAAAATACTGTAATTAAAATAAAAACAGACCACAAGAAAAATAGTAAATAACTTGTTGAAGGGCTGGAGAAGTAGTACAGTAGCTAGAATTATTACCTTGCAGGTGGCTAACCGGGGCTCAATACCTGGAATATCATATGAATTCCTGAGCCTTTCAGGACTAACTCCTGAGTGCAGAGCCAGGACTAACTCCTTGGCATCTCTGGGAGGGTGTGGCCCCAAAACAAAAATAACAAAGGAAAAAATAACATATTGAACACTAGGACTTCAAACCTATGTTTTTTCTAATATAACTTCCATTCTAACCAAATGGAAGATGTGAAAATTAACCTACTGTCCAGGGCAGTGGTTAAAGCTGACAGACCACACATTTGAATGGTGCCTGTATTGAACTAAAAATTAGCTTAGGAGAAGGGCCTATCATCGATCCAGATGTTATGAGAGCTGCAATTTTACTCACTATAGATCTTTGGTTACCATTTTTGTACCAGAATGCATTGTCTGTGTCAAGGTATTAATGAGATTGGGCTTTGCTACAAACTAAAGCCCACATGTATGTTAAATAATTGGTGTACATTAGTAAAATAATGTTTTCTAAATACCCTTTTTGCATAAGTCTTTGAGTTTAGCTTGTCATTCTACTTATTCTAAGTTAAAAATGCAGTGTCAAGAAGGGCCAGATGTCAGCACAGTGGTAGGGCGTGTGCCTTACACTAAGCTGATCTGGGACAGAACTCAGGATGGACCCAGGTACAATATCTGGCATCCCATATGGACTGCAGAACCAGGAGTAACCCCTGAGTGCTACTGGGTTTGGCCCAAAAACAACAACAAAGAATGCAGTGCCAGGAATCATGCATGAAAAGCAGTATGCACTTATTACTGACCCATGTTGATGTATAATTTTAATGGTTAAGTTGAAAAACACTCAGCTTTCCATTGATATGTCTAGAAATTTCCATTTTCTTAAACAATTTAAATGAATTCCTAAATGAAATATTGCCATTTTCTCTTTTGTTGTATTATCCAATAAGCAAGATCTTCTCAAGTATTGAATTATATCCTTTAACTGCCTAATAAACTGAAATATTCCAAATATTTTAAAAGCATTAGAATATTGTTTTTGTTAAAAACTTTTGACTTTCAACATAAAAATTATGAAAATAATGCCAATTACTCAAGTATGCATAATATGATAGTTATTGTTTTTTCACTTTTGTATATCATATTTTTAAACATTCTTAGACACATAAGCGGAAATATAAAGGCATTTAATTGGTCAGGAAATCAACTGAGTTTCAGAAATTTAATCTGGTCATAGAATTCAAGACTAAACTTGAATTAAAAGTATCAAATGGCCAAAGGAGCATTTTTATAGTTCCCTTTTATAGATGAAGCTACATTTCTATGGAACTAACATTGCATTTTCTACCAAAATAAGAGTAATTTCCCATATACTCATAATAGGAATAAAATGTGAACAGTTTCAAAAAATGAGGACCCTCAAACAGGGTAGGTTTGTAGACTACATGTAATTTAAATTTACATGGATTATTTCACCAAGTTATTCTGCTAAATTCCATTTGTTTTCAGGAGATAAAAATGAGAGTCTATGTAAGTCTTCAACAATTATCTTCACTTTTTCTCTGTGTGGTATTTTTATTTCATTTTTATATTTTGAAACATTCCTCTGTCTTCTTTTTACCTGAGAGTTATAGTATTATTATTCAGTGAGATTCTTTATAGACTATTGTAATTCTTTTAAATTTGTATAAATTTTATTACCTGATAAATGGAGTTTAAATTCAGCATTTGCTTGGGCTCTATCTAAATGGTGCAAGTGTTTCTTTTATGTATTTCTGTACTGTCTCATCAAATTCAGAAATATTTTCAATTTCTTCTTATTTAAATGGGAAATGTTAGTTCAAGTTACGTTTTGCCTTTGAGGAACTAGAATTGTAATTTAATATTTGAATATGATTTTATTTTCTTCTCACATAAAGTGCTGGGCTGAATGGTTAAGAAATGATGTCACCATTCCACAACGAACATTGTCCCTCAAGATATTTCACCTATAAGGTCAAATTGGTTGCCACTATTTAGAGTTGAATCACATGATCCTAACTAGCTACAAAAGAGACTGAAAATACTATTTATCCAGACAGTCATGTACTTAGTGAAAACTGAAGAGTTTCCAGGAGTCTAACAAGGGTCCTGTAGTAGGGAAAGTAGTAACCTGACTGCTGGGAACACATATATGAAGAACAAGAATATAGAGACAGATCAGCTGCCAATCTGGCAGTACCTAAAAAACCTAAAAACTGAAGATTTTGGACAGGATAAGATGTCGAGGGTAAAGGATGCAACAAAGTTAGAAAATTGGTCTTACTATTTTGAATACATTCAACCAAGAAACATGTGCATGGAAATGGACACCTGGCTTCCCATAATAAGAAAAAAGTTTGAAACATGAAAATGCAGGAAAATTAGGAGAAGTTTATGTGGATGAATAGGCAGTACAAGAGGTGGGGTACTTGCCTTGCATTCATTTGCCTTGGATTAAATTCCCTGGAACTACATATGATTCCCCATGCCTCCAGGCATGATCCTTACACAGAAAACTTGAAGTTAGCCCTGAACAAATATGAATGTCACTCCACCAGTAAAAATAAAACAAGAACACTGTGACTAGGTTTGGAATCAGGTCAATATATATACACTGGGTTTTTTTTATAACATATGTTGACAACAAGATGATTATAGATGAAAATATAAATATAAGAGTTAAATAAAAGCATATCACACAGTTGGACATTGTGGGGACTAAGGGTGCCAACATCCTATGCAATAGAAAATACACATATAATTTCTCACTACAGATAAAAATTAGCCTTATATTGACCTTACCAATAACATAATAAACACATCTTTGTATACTCTTTTGTTAAAATGAATCAAACTAGAGAAAAGAGAATTGCTAGTAAGGATATTATCATGAAAATATACATTTAAAATATTTTACTTATAAATAATTATAATACATTGAAAATATATTTATATTACTGTACTGTAATTTTACTTTAAGTGTGTGTCATGAGTACAAATGAAAACTTATCAGTATATCAATGCCCTGCAAATCTATTGCTTAATGGTCAACTCCCTATGTATCTTTGTGCATATATATGTCATAAATACATATACATGTGTTTTGTATATATATATGTATACACACACATCCAATTGTCTATTCAGATGAACTAAAATAATTATATCTCAACAATAAGGAATGAAATCTTATGTCCAATCTTTTTTTATTTGAAATATCACCCACTAAATATAGCTAGGGCTTCTTAGATAAATGGCTGGTACTAGAGGTATATCAAGAGAAACATATTTTGAAACAAGAATATCTTGTGTCAGAAAATAAAAACATACTCATAGTAATGATGAAAGTGCATACAAAAGTATAGAAAAGAAAGATAATCCTTTAAATAAAGAAAAATGTATCACTTTTTACTGATATAAACAGTAAATGAAGAGCAGATGGAAGAGTTCTTCCTCACATACTGTAACAAATAAATATAGGCCAAATGACAGAAATGAGGATTGCTTTTAAGCAACAAACATAGAGATAACTTATCCAGGCAAGAGTTATCTATGAAGGGCATGGCTGGTGTATGTTAGTAAGAGAAGGAACATGATGTTAGTGTAATCTCAAAACAGTTTCTGACATCTTTGAAACCAATCAAAAAGGAGAAAATGTCAAACTTGGAAGAAACCAACTAGATAAAAGGTGGAACAGGTTTGTATTTCTTATTGCAACCCATTGTAAACAACTGACCATCATTGGTAGGTCATTTTTACCAAGAATGCATAAACTAAATCTGATCATGAAGAATAGTATATGAATCCAGGTTCCTAGACATTCTACAGAAAAGAGTTTGGATGTTTTTCCCCCATATATATAATACATCTGACATATGTTATAAATAACATAGTGTATTTATATATTACATTATAATAAACTCTTATTTATACTGTTAACTTACTGCCAACATTTGCAATACTATTAATAATAGGGCTTCATGCACTCACTTTTCTAACACTATATTTTGAACCTGAGGTTCATTTCTCTCCAGCATTGTCTCTGGGTGTCTTCCCACCTGTTTCCCCTTAATAAACTCAGTTCTCTAAACCAGTTCTCTGGTTTTGTGTCCATTTAAAGGCCCAGAGAACAACAACAACAAAAAAATACTCTAGAGTAGAGACTGAATAGACATGACAACCAAATGCACGATATATTCCTGACTTGGATTCTGACAAAGTGAAGAGAAAGAAATATTGTTGGAATAGTTGGTGAAATCTGAAAAGACTTTTCAGATTCAATAATAATGGTACAGCATCATTGTTTCCCAATATGATGGTTGAATGGTAAGATAAAGATTTTTAAACACTCTGAAATTAACACGTAGAAAGTATGCTATAAATAATTTATTTGGAAAAAGTTTATTTGGTGCTTGAACTTCTAAAGCAAGTTTTCAATGATTTAAAATGGTATTTAATTAAATAATTGGAGACTCCTCATGTTCATAAAATAAGATAAATCCCAACAGGAAGACAGGCAGTTATCCTTGGTGTTAAGGATCGTAATTTATGCCCTGATTTTAAGCATGAAATATAACTAACATACAATAGTAGCAATTTACTTAGACTTGTTCATCTGTGCATAACCCTTTATTTCCATGATCTCATTCTCCATTTACATCAAACAGTATTCCCTTTCCTCTGGTCAATCACTGAGGTTCTAACTACCTCTCATCTCTAAATCAAATTTATGGAAGACAGCATAGTTAGAGCATGACTAGATGCTTTTAGCATAAGACTATCTGCTCAGCATTTAAAAGAAAAAACAATACAGTTCTATCCCAATACAGAAATGAGAAGGAATGGAAGAATAAAACTGCCAACTAATAATAGTAGTTGGCTATATAATGGCAACTAAGGGTCCCCAGTGTATCCCATGGGACCCAAAGTCAACATCACTTAAATAAGGAACTATGGTATGAGACTAGAGGACAATTGGCAGGACAGGGGTAACATAGAAAAGAAGCAAGGATGGAAGTTGGTCACAGTTACAAAAAAGTTTGCAGAATATAGAACTATCAGACAAAATAGCCAGGAAAACAGTTTTCAAAGATACAGTCTTAGAGTACCTTTATACTTGCAAAAAGGACTATATACCATCTACTACCAAGATCACCTGACTGATATCTATGAGCCTTTCATTAGAAATCTATACAGAGATTTAAGAGGCAAAGCTTAAATTTGGAGTCTAAATCTCAAAAATAAGGACCAAGAAGTCCATGGAGTCTATCCTCAAAGACCAGATAAAAAGTTAGACATTTGAACAATATTTAATGCTAAGTTAATTAACTTTAGGATGTTAATCCCAAAGTGTACAACATATTTATGACACTATTGCTAATATTAATTTAAGAATCAGATTGTGTCAGGCTTTTACAATGATAAAATTAAATAGTCGTTTTTCAAAATGAACACAGTGGGGTCTAAGGATATAGTTAGTGAGCATACCTTGTATACTACTGACCTGAATTTAATCTTCTGCATCTCATGGCCCCAGAGGATAGCCAAATGTGGCCCTGGAGGCACACAGGCACTACTGAATGTGACCCTGGACTGTATCTTCTCACCCCAAAAATTAATGATCAAGCTAATTATTCAAGAAGCTTCTGGAGTGGATCCAAAGCACCCTCAATAACTACTGGAAACTCAACCCCCCAAAATTAACATATTGCCTTATTTCCACATTCAACTATATAATCATATATACTTACTGAATATATCAAATAGTAACACAATATTTATATAATAATTTTACATATTAATTATTACATAGTAATTCTATTATTTAAAGTATAGTGTGATATTAATTAAGTACAGTAAGTAAATTGAGTATTAATAGACTGAAATTATATTTAAGTTTTATATAATATATAACATATTATATATAATATAATGCATGGTGCAAATACTATATATCATGTTTCATATAATATTTATATATGTTACATGTGCCATGTATCATATATATTATGTGTTATATATCATATATTATATGTGAGTATTTTATATTATCTTATAATGTATAATACATAGCTACATAATAAATGTGATATAAATAATGTATATTTTATTATGTATAAGGCTATATAATGTAATATATATTAGTATTATAAAGCACATAATGTTAAGTATATAAAGTATTATTATAATTACACACATATATACTTACTAAATTCCTTCCTCTCAGTATCTTGAGCATCAAGATGGAAATAACAAACATCTCCTTTGCTGAATCAAAAGTCTTGGCAAGGAACTGACATAAAAACTAATACAACAGGGCCCGGAGAGATAGCACAGTGGTGTTTGCCTTGCAAGCAGCCGATCCAGGACCAAAGGTGGTTGGTTCGAATCCCGGTGTCCCATATGGTCCCCTGTGCATACCAGGAGCTATTTCTGAGCAGACAACCAGGAATAACCCCTGAGCACTGCTGGGTGTGGCCCAAAAACAAAACACAAAACAAAACAAAAAACTAATACAACAAACTGTATGCTCTGTATGCTAGATATTTTTTTAATTTCTACTTTTTTTTTTTTGGTTTTTGGTTTTGGGGCCACATCCGGTGACGCTCAGGGGTTACTCCGGCTATTCGCTCAGAAGTCGCTCCTGGTAGGCACGGGGGACCATATGAGGAACCAGGGGATCGAACCGCGGTCCATCCTAGGTTAGCACAGGCATCTTACCTCCAGCGCCACTGCCCGGCCCCAATTTCTACTTTTTATTTGTTTGTTTTTTAAATTTATAAACTTGATACATTTACATTGATTGTAACTATTGATAAAATTGAATTTATGCTCCTTATATTATGTCATTTCCTGATAGATATTATTTATTAATTACTTTGTGTAAACACCATGGTTACAGGTTTTTCTTAATATAGCTGAATTTTTCTTTCACAAATACAAAGTTTCTGATAACTAAGTTTCAGTCATGCAACGAAAAACACCCTTCACTACTGTACTCATATTTACCCTTTGCCCTCTTCTGTCTCTTTCTCTCTCTTCCTTTTCGCGCTCACTTTCTTCTTCCTTTCTCTTTCCCCTTTATACACTGTGATTTTCTAATTTAAATATATTAAATATTAATGACAGAAGCTTAATTAGGGAAACCAGGTACACAAATATAAAGTTTATCATTTAAATATATAAGTCATGTGCTAACATTTTTAACAGTGGTTTCCAAATTCCGCAACTAAGTCAAATCAGAAAGAATCATCTGCATTAATTTCTTAACAATATAGAAATCTAGAAGGAATAAAGCAAAACACAAGTAATTGACTTAGAATACAGTATGTCTTTTAGAGTCTCACAGAGATATTAAGCTAAGTTTAGGAGCTTCTGATGTAAATAACCTTCACTAAATCAGCCAAGAGTGACCTTACTGCACTATAACTCTAGTTGGCAAAATAAAAATCTGTCCCTTGGCTGGAAAACTATAAGACTGCTGATTAATTCATCTGAATATGATTTAACTGCTTCCTACTACCCAAAGTTTGTGACCAGTCCAGCACTAAAAAGCTTGCTACTCCATTCATTATCAATGTTATTCCCTTCCAAAAGCCTGTCCCTTTGACCTCTTTTGATCCCTCCTGGTCAACTGTATGACTTTATAGTTACTTGCTGTTATGTGCAATTACATCATGCTGAGTATGAGGACACCCAACAAGCTGCTAGCTATATTAACTTAATAATACATTTCAGGGTGTGATTTCCAATTAATTTCATTTTCCATATGCACATGCAACTCCACGGGAAGCCAGAATTATAGAGTAGCCATATGGTGCCTCATAAGTAACAAT